>JAQIVE010000535.1:0-35614 GCA_034698285.1 Sminthurinus bimaculatus
CATTAGGATTCCACTTGTACATTCTTATCTTTTTCCCCTTCTCACACACACACACACTCTCCCTCCTGCAAAACTTGAGATAAACTCAAGAATGTTTCGCTCGTTTCGTATTCATAATATTTTTACCTGCCTCCACTACACTCTTATGTATATATACTGTAGTGTTCGTTTGGGCTGGTGGATTAATAATACGGACATTCGCATAGCATATAATCTTATGCAGCGATACAAACACCATCCCAAGTGTTAAATCCCAAGCCATACAGTACTGTTTTCTCTACGTGATGATGATGATGATAATAATAATATTATTAGTATTATGTGAGATGATGATGTGAGTATATTGTTAACGTTGACTCTTTGGGATGCAAAGAAAGAAACGAATTGAGAGAGAGAGAAGTATCGTTATCGTTGCCTCCCCCATTTCGAATCCAAGTCCAAGTGCTTATGCAATACAATATACATACATTTTTGTATATGAATATAAAAAGCGAGAGAGCGAGCAATGGAGAGGATAAAAAAACTGTACACACCTATGAAGACGGTATAGAGGATATAGACTATGCTCTCTCTCTCTTAATACCCACCAGTATATATACATAACAATCATAATAATACAAAATACAATATGGCATAATACTGTAGGACTTGCTGGTCATAAACATGCATATTGTGTACCAAATTTTTAGTGTGTATGTATTTTATGTACATGTACATGAAAAAGGAGAGAGAATCCATCGCCAGTCTGTGCCCTGTGGTTGTGGGAATTTATAATGGAGAATATTATATTATATTATGCGATGATGATGATCATCATCGTGTCTGTATAATATAATATATGTAAAGACACACGTATCAGTACACAGACCGTGCCCTGAGGTATTTGAGCCTTGTTAAGACATAAACATGGTTCGTGGATACGGAATTCAAAACACATTTATATTATTTTACAAGATTATGTATTGCATTGTATTGGTATATGATAGGATGGATACAGGATGGAGATGAACATATCTCTGTGTGTGCATGTATATTTATATTTATGCGAGGAAAAAAAACTAAACGACTGCTATTGAAAAGGATAAATGTGTAATATAATGCAAATATACATATTACATATGTATGCATAATACATAACACAGGAGAGAGGGAGGGAGAGCCGAGAGTGATTGTGTAGTCTGTAGAAAATGGAAGTTTGAAAGTTCTGAAAGTCTATATAGCATATGAATAGAGTCGAGTCGACTGTCTCGTTCGTAGCAAAGGCAAGAGCGAGAGGGCTAAGGATTGGATTATTATTATTGTTGAGTGAGTTGAGCAGAGTCAAGTTGAAATGTACACGGTACATAATAAGCTAGCAAGAGTAATACGCAAGGCTAGACGATTTTTCTTTCCAGTTACGTTTGAGGAAGGAAAGTCGAACGAAACGAGACGGACTAACTAAAGCAAAGCAAAGCAAAGCACAGCAAGACAAGGCAAAGCAAACGCGCAGCAGTTTCTCGCCTTCGATGTACATACATCGAAATCCTACATGTTTTCTGGGCCTCGCTTGTTCGTTCGTTTGTTCTCTCGTTCTTTCTGTGTAGTTGTATCGATATACATGTGTGAGTTGGACTGCAATTTCGTGTGTTAAGTTTGTGTGTGTGTGTGTGTACTGTATATGTATTTATACATGTGTGTGTATTCCAGGTTTTAAAGAGCCTCACAATCTCCCTATTGGCTAAAGCCTGGCCCATTGGATTGGATCCACCATTGCATTATTTCGGTTTGGTTGGCTTTGACTTTGGTTGTGCTCTTTGGTGCTCTCGCTACCCTTCTTCGTACTCTGTTGTTCTTCTGCTCTTTTGTCAAGGAAGGAGGAAAAAAGAAGTCCCAAAATAGGTACACACTCACAATCCAATCCAGAGGAACCAAGTAAAAAGAAATTGCCTTTTCTCCCTGCCTCTTCAACTCGGTTTTTTTGTATTGAATTTGGTTTTGGATCTGTATCTGTATTCCATTCTGCTTTTTTTCACCACCGGGATTCAACTCATTGTGTATGTGTGTTTGCATATATAAATAAAACCTTCATCATCATTATTATCATCATTATGGAGTCACCGGTCTATTTTTTGGTTTTGTAAAAGGCAAGTCTATTTTTTGAACCCTTAACTTTACACTTTATAACTGTATATAGGATATATATGTACGTAAATTCATAGTTTGTTATTGCGTCATGTTTATTCTGGGGAGTTGAACAGCATATTCCTGTTTCTTTGAAATTTGATCTCTCCTCTACATTTGAGCTTAAGATCTAGAAAAAATAAACTGCACAAGTTTCTAAAGTTGATAGGGGAAACTACAGTATATACGCAATACAAGTACATGTATTTGATCTGCTTGTCAGCCTTTTCCTCGGTTCGTGAGTCAATTTGCTCTTTTTATTGGGACATAATAGGTTTTTTGTGTGGTTGCTAATTTAATTATTCATTTAACGAGGTAGTTTTGGTTTATGTGTGTTGGGTTTCACATAACATACATACCTAAATGTACAGATAATCAATTCATTTCTGATTGTAATTAATACATCAAAACCTCGTGGTAGTGCAGCATGACGTAGCACTCTTTATTGATTACTGATTAGTTCACTTATTGATTATTCATAACCTTGAAGCTCTATTGATCTCTATTAGCAAGACTATGACTTGATATTGTAGTTTGTTTGTTAAAATGTTGAACATTATTTAACAATAATGATGCATTATAGTTTAAAGAGGTAGTTAACAAATGTGTTGAGTGTTGTCACTTTTTTGTCAATTTGATGGCTTAATTTACAAGGTGAGATTTATTGCTGGATCCAATCTGGATGCATGTAATGTTATGCTTGAAGTTGGACATTATTGTTGCTAGGGAAGAGAGAAAAAGATAAATGTATGTATTAAATTTTTATCTGTATGTCGTACATACAATATTATGAGGAGTTTTTCACAGCAGGAAGTGAAAATAGCTTAATTTTTTGGAAGGTAGGTGTTACCGTGAAACACTTTTGGGGAGGAAAAAGGAATATTTTTTGTCTGTCCCAATATGTACAAACTCAAACAGTATGTTTGAGACTCTTTTTTTGTCTAAATTTGGTGCCCAATGAGTTTTCCCTCACATCCCATAGATATGAGGTATACAATATGTATTTGTGTATTTAGATGGATGCATGTTTATGTGCATATGTTCAAGATTTTGTAAAATGTGCATCCACTTTCTTGGAAAATCTTATATTCATATTGTCCCTTTTCTTTCTCCTTTGCTCTCTCTTCGGGATCTTGGATTGTGGGAAGAAAGGACCATTTTTTGCTATCACTCTTCTTTTCTCTGCTACTGCTGGTGTGAACAATATAGGTAAAGGGTATACATTATACATGTACACATATACACATAGTGTGTATGGGTATGTGCATACAGTGACACTACGTAGTTTTGTATACATATGTAGACGTACTTGTATAAAGTAGGCTAGTCATATACCTAATTTTATAACTCAATTATAAAGAAGGTCACTCCCCACAATTATTTTTGTTACAAACAGTGTGCATAATTTATCATTTGCAGTACACATTTCTGTAACGAATAAATATATAATACAAGCATAAATTAATACATACAGCTTTCGCAAAAGCCAGATCAGCTATGTCTAGTATTTTAGGATTTTTATTAGTTACACAATAAGAATTTTAAACTTCATTAATTTACAAAATATTACATCGCAATTTTGTTCTAAAATTAAGCTGAATAAGAAGCTGTTGTAGAAAAAAAAATTCAAACTTAAACGAAACATTTTCTATGAAGTTTTTTTATAAAATACAAAAGACATCAGGGGTAATTATTTCCGTTTTAAAAAACAGCTTGATAAAGATAAAAATGACAAACAAACCACCTGACCTTTTGCTACAAATAGGTTTTTTTCATGACTTAACTTGTTAGAAAGGAACACTAGACAAATATGTATAAAAATGCTAACATGGAGCACAGCTCCTTTAAAAATACTGTACTAGTCAAGAGGTACATAATAAAAAAAGTGATTATGGTTGTATACATTTTTTATACAGATTACATTTGACACTTGGATCATCTACATCTTCATCGTCATATTTGGATACAATGTATGTGTACATATACGTACTGTGAAGAGCATGAAGGCCGCCGCGCTAGTCAAAACATTGCGAACACGCGTATGTTGGGACATTAAACAGATCTTAATGTCTTGTTCAATCGTGCTCAATAAGTGTTGTCATTGTCATCATATTGCGATTTAGATATTAGATGGACTGTACATTTTTTATTGTCAAGTATCAAAGTATCAGATGTCCTAATTATTCATTCAACATCGATTAATTCAATAAAGTTCAGTGCTTACATAGTTTTATACCTCTATTCACAGTCAGTCCACCATTCTATGTACTGTGTTACATGTCATACTTTCTACTATGTACTCTGTTACTTGTTATTTTAAAAGTTGTTACATACAATTTACGACTTATGACTTAGTTATGGCAGAGGTTTATATCATTGTTATTGTGATGGCTAAATGGGAAAACTTTTTTTATTTGTCTACAAATTCTATTTAAGGCATCGTAGTCAGCAAGTCAACAAGAAGAGCTCTTGACTTGAAGAAGGAGGATACACAGAATTGTACGAGGTCACTTGGATTCTTGCTTCTCTTCCCGAGGGTCACGACAACACACATCACTATTATACTATGCATTTGTTGCCATCATCCGCGTCTTCATCTTTTCGTGGCTGCAGATGAACTGAAGATTTTTGTCGCTTTCCTGAACGTATACTGAATGTATCCTGAGTGCTATAATCTCCGGTATACCTTCAGTATACGTAACAGGCGAGAACATATTCAACGTTTTTCTTCTCACTTCCATCACGAATAGCTGGACCATAGTATGACGAGTATCGTTTTAGCCATCTTGGAAAACAACAAAATACAAAATATTAAAAGTGTTTGTGTACTGTAAAATGTTATATAAAAATTTGTGTTTTGTACTATTCTATGCTGTAAATGACAATAATTATTATTTGACCTGTAATAATTGTGTTGGTAATTTTTGTGATAAATTCATATTCATAATTGTCAACATTGTTTTGAAAAAATACCAGTCTGATCTTACAATACATAATTGAAGGATTCAATGTTATTACCTAGATTACACCAAAATATTGCAAGTAAAATAACCCTTTTAACATCAAATGCAATATTTTGGTGAGGTTTTTATAACACTAAATCCATCAATTTCTTATGAAACTAAAATATCATAGAAGTCTATTTTATTTTCTAGTAAAAATAAAAAGTTGCATGAATGCACCTGGCACCACACTTTTTGCCTTACACGTACGATTTTCTATTAACAAAAAGTAAACAATTAACATGATAAAATAATTTTGATTTTTTTGCCATTTTTTCACAGAGTTTTTCTTCGATTTGACATTTTTTCCCATGTAACAATATTAATTACAATTATTTGGGTACATTTTTAGCATGGAAACGGCATTCAAAAACATGCACATGAAAAGTAGCGTAAGCTACATTGTTCCATGCAAATTTATCACTAAATCATACTACAATAGTTCTTACGGCCATTCGGCACTAATCAACTGAAAAAGCAGCATACAAATTGAATCATCTATAATTATTTTTAAATAATGTTGCTACGAATCCTCCACCTTTTTTTATAGATACAATCGACGACTAATCAAGTTAAAGGACGAGCCCTTGATAAATCTATCCAGTATGTCATGTCAAATACGATGGTGCCAAAGGTAAATGTAATAATGACAAGACAAGGCCCATTCCGACAAAAAACGAAAACAAACAGGCGAGAAATAGATACATACACTTCATTTTGACATTTCCAATGCGTTTGTTACACACGATCACATTGACATTTTGTTATTGTTACCCTATCGCTTGCTCCCTTTTGGAAAAGATATAGTTTTTTTGCGACCATTTCATTCTTTTTGTTTATTTTACTTTTTCACATGGCGGAGAATTTTTTTGTTCTAATGCATTTCACATACGTACATGTAAGGAGCATACATACATATTATTTTATTTAGGAAGGAAACTTTTTTCATATTTCCATTCTTATTTTGGTTCCAGCTTTAGAACTTCTGTACTTGTCTGACCGTTCCTGCGCTACTACTTCTTATGTGTCCTGTCACAACTCATGCCCGATATATTTAAGGTTGTATAAGTAGATTTATACGTACATGCATGCATAGGCAGCTCAAAGGTAATCTAGAAAAGTCACCCGACAAGAAAGCTAGATTGGATGTCAACTCAAGGGAAAAGATGAAAGGATGGAAGAAATAGAAAAAGTCAAGAAAAAAGCTTTTTTTTGCTGCTGTAGCTCCTTCTCCTTTTCTTCTCCTGCCTTGGAAATTTTTTGTGCTGCACATCTTTTTCTTCTCTTTTCCTTTCTCTATCTCTTCCGTCCCTACTTAGTTATACAGACAGGCAGCTAGAAAAAATGACAACAATATCAAGATAGAAAATAAAATATGTTACATATTATGCATCTATGTATGTATGTATCTATAATATGCACACGCATCTACATAAACACATATACAAAATTCTGTGATGACAACAAGAGCAACAGTGACAGTCACAATGACAATGAGAGCGAAGGCAGAAGCCATATTCATATTATTGTCACGATTCTATAACTTTGTTCAACTACGGACTCATACATACGTGATCTCTAAGTTAAACAGAAAATACACGTATTTTCGTGTCTGTTGAATGCTCATCTATGCATATTACCCATATATATATTACAACTAGTTTAGATTTCTATCTATTTGAAGTCACAGAACAGCCCTTCGTCTGGTCAAAGGATCGGGGAGCATATTATAGAATATATGTAATAATAATATATAATAAATGGTTTGATTTTTTCTGGCCTCCTCTCATAATCATCCTAAACTTGGAGCTACACACATCTCTTCATTATACATGTATACGACACAACATAACATATCTGTAGCATACATAGCATACTATTGTATGGTAATAATAATACATTGGAAAAATACATAGGAGGCAGATGGGCACGGAACGAAAGGACCATGATGAAAAACAATAGGAATCGCCAGGCGGGAGCCAAGTCAAGTCACACCAGATTCTCCATTTCTATGTATGTGTATGCCTCCTGCAAAAACGAACAGGAGCCTTAGACGAATGGAAAGGAGAGAGCCCTTTTGCCCTGCTCTATTATGATGTTCCCTTCGCTCACTTGTTCCTGCTTCGTGTTCTCTTCACTTTCATTTGGATTTGTATTTCATTTTTAGGCCATTTTTATTTTTTCAAACTTGATTTCCGTCAGTTCTCCCTGTTCCTGGCTGTGATTCACATCGTTTATAGTTTCCGTTTTACTAGTTTTTGTCCATATTTTTATTATTTATTATAATTTTACCCGTTTATAATTGCCAAACATACTTGTGTGCAGAATATTTTATTTTGACTTGTTGGAATTCTTCTCAAGTTGAAGTTTGGACTTTGGAGCCTTATACCACCGGAAATCGGTCAAATCGTAAGTGTTTGTGAATCCATCCAATCCGTACAGGAAAAACAATTAATTTATTTATCTAAAACACAAAAAATAGAAAAAATTAGGTATAATTTACCTGTGTTTCAATATCTCGGTAGCTTTAGTCTAGCTTTTTTCAGATTTTTCGTGTGCATGTTGCCTTTTTAAGTTTTAACTTTATCAATCGCAAATTGAATAGAAATAGTTGTCACATGAAATACAAAATTTAAAATTTTAGCATAGTCTCCTTTTAAATAATGTACGTAAGATATTTTTCTCATCTTTCCCTATCTTGTAGCTATCATGTATAAGTAGGGTAGAATTCTTCATTGTGTATATTATACATACTAAGTAGAATGTACATAGTATGTATACACAAAGAGGGAGAAGAACTACGATATATGTTGTAGAAAAATAGAATAGGGCATAAAAATTCTAAACACGATTGGGAACAAGTGCCCCGAGTTTTTGCCGGGAGTGGAAGCTTATCAGGGAACTATAGAGGGTACTATGGAGAAAAACCCGAAAAAATAAATGATGCGTATAATAGGAGACACGATAGTCAGAGATGTGAATCACGTCCGGCATTTCTGTCTTGCACTCATCGCAAGTCTTGGCAATGTTCTCGGGGCAGCCTATGTATAAATATTTTTTGTACATGCTCTGTGTGTAGAGAAATGAAAGAAGGAACAAGGAAATACAATGCAGAGAGAAAGGGAGAGGGAGCATGTCTGTCTATCTATGTACATGTACATGTATGTATTCGAAATTCCAAAAGATCTTTGGCTTTAGTCTAATCCAACTCCAACTCAAGGCTCCAGACAATTTAACCCTCCTCCCCATTTCTTGTGCATACTCATTTCTTGCTTATCTTTTGTGCACACACACGAGACTTGTGAATTCCCTAGGAGAATTCGCCGGAAAGCTAACGGACTGGAATGAAAATGACAGCCTTGGATAAAAAACAAAATTGACGCCTTATTTTAAATATATCAAGCAACTATAGTTTTTTGCTTTAAAATATTTTTTAAATTGATGACGGAGAGTTTTTAAATTTTTTGCTATTTAAGTTTTTCTGAAAAACTGCGTACACTTTGTATTGTGCGTACTATTTTCAATCGTCATGTATAAATATTAAGGCGTTATAGGGCAAAACTTTGTACCTATGATGTACAATATACACTATCGTCCGAATCAAATGGGACACAATTTTCGATGAACTTTATACATTCATTAAACATTAACCATTTATATTATTAATGTTATGTCAATTGTCAGTTATAGTATACATGTTAACAATTTATAATATATAATTTGTATTGTTATACAAAAGTGTACACATGCATAAGACACAAAAACATGTAAAAGTACAAAAAAACAGGGATCGAAATAAATGGGACAACTAATAAAAATATTATTTATATTTAAATAATGAAGACTTGGAAAGATTAGTAGGATGTTGGAAGACCCTTAGACTCAATAACTGCTGCCAGTCTTTTTGGCATGGAGCTGACGAGCTTCTCTGTCGTTTCAGGTGGAATGTTGTCCCACACCTCCACTATTTTCCGTTTAAGCTCCGACCTATTTTTCACTGGAGTTTTTCGGACTTCTCTTTTCACGTGATCCCAGAGATGTTCTATCGGGTTGAGATCGGGGGACTGGGGAGGCCATTCAAGAACTTTAATATGATTTTTTTTGAAGAATTCTGTTGTAGATCGGGCAGTGTGTTTGGGGTCACAGTCCTGTTGAAAGGTAAACCGGCGGCCTAGACCAAGTTTCATAGCAGATTCTTTTACATTACGAGAGACGATTCCTTGATAGATGTGTTGGGTCATAATCCCGTCAATGAACTCCAAGTTTCCAACCCCTGAAGAGCTCATACATGCCCACATTTTTTCTGAGCCCCCGCCGTGTTTGACTGTGGGATTCAGATTTCTCACTTTTAGGGCTTCTTTGGGTTTTCTATAAACTCTGACTATCCCATCGGAGCCAAAGAGGTTTATTTTAGTTTCGTCGGACCACAGGACTGATTTCCAAAAGGTAGTTTCAGAAATATGCTTCTTTGCAAAGGCGAGTCGCTTCCGTTGATTTGCTTTTGAAATGAATGGCTTCTTTCGAGCTCTGTAACTTTTGACTCCGTGTTGATGAATGATTCTTTTTATAGCTGACTGACTCGTTGTCTTCCCTGTTAATGATTCCATTTCATTTTTTATTGTTTCACTTGATGTCTTTGGATTTTTCGTAACCATTCTCATTACAAGTCGCTGCTCATTTTCGTTGAAAGTGGGTTTTCTACCTCCTCCTTTCTTATCTAGCAGAGAATTATCTTGGTAGTACCTTTTAATTATATTATGCACAGTTGATTTTGGCAACTTGACTATATCTGCTACTTCTCGAATTGACTTGGGTCCATTTTCATCGCCTTCATAATGTTGAATTACTAAATTCCTCAGTTCAACTCCCGTATGTTTACCCATAGTACTAGAAAAATAATATGATCGTTGATAGTATGACAAAACCATGTGCGTGCATTGGAAAATGTAATGATATCAAAATTATAGCTCACCTGGTTAAAATCCTGGAATTATGATTAAAAATCAATAATGTCCCATTTGTTTCGAGCTACAAAAATATGACATTTTTGGAATTTCATTTTCTAGAAATGAATTTAAAATGAATAAATCCCAAGGATGTCTATCCTCGTAAATGGCAACATGCATACTATAACTGACAATTGACATAACATTAATAATATAAATGGTTAATGTTTAATGAATGTATGAAGTTCATCGAAAATTGTGTCCCATTTGATTCGGACGATAGTGTAAATAGTCGTTATGAAGCATTCTGGTTATGTTCTATCGTCATCTTCAGCCAATCATTGACAATGACGCATATAATTTTGTAATGTATATTGACGTTTCTTTCTCCTGGTATCGGATCAGTAAAGAGATGATGAGATCGGGTATGCGGAAGTTAGGAAAGTTAGTGAACACGGTCTAAATATGTACTGCTGTCGACTATGTACCATTGTCATTCACTAGGACACTTCGATATCGGCTTAGTACTTTCCTACTTGCAAGTTCTAAGGAAACTGAAAGAGAGATTTCGACCCCATAGCAAAATGAGAGGAGAAAGAAGAGTGAGAGGAAGAAAAAAAAGAAATCACTCAATCAGCATGGAGCAATCTTTTCCCTCCTTTTTACAACTTTGCTCTTGATGAAAAAGTTTTTTCGGTTCCCTTTAATACTCAAACATTTAGACATTCAGACAACGTCTGCAGTCTCAAGGCGTTCAATCAGCTCTCCTGATGACGTATTTATTTGAGCGTTACTTGAACATTGTGATCTTTCGCAGGCGGCCTGAATTCTATTTCCGCCTACGTGCATACATAGATACATAATATGAACACAGTATTTTCTACCACTGTTTCAACTTATATATAATATTTTGGCCGCTATTTCGTATGTTCTGTAAGATTTATTAAATACACCATATATAATATATGCATATGTTACGAAGATTTTGTAATTTTTGATTCGTACAGCCTTTTTTAAAAACCCGCCTTACATAATTGTTCAGTTCTCAGTTGAATATTTAACAAAATTGCTTAAATTTTGGTAAAAACAAAAAATGCGTGATAAACACACTCTTTAACATATTATATGATAGAATACATAGACTGCCGTATTTACTTTATTAGTATGCCAGCAGTACTAAGGTTTTTATTTTGAATTTGCAACATCTTACTATTCGGCGTGCCGTTCTAAAATACCCTTTAACTTTTTGGCAGTGCGCTATTTTAGATTTCCTATTATGCTATTTGATGCTGCTATACTAATATAAAGCATTCTTTATCGGGCAATGGGCTGAGGAACATTTTTCTTTCCGAGTCTCCGAATATCGGAGCGGAAGAAAATACTCACATATTATAGCTTATACTTTCCGTACTTTTTGTGCATATAATACTCGTAACTGCTATGATGCACCGTATTTTCAGTCATTGCTCCATGTGCTACGTTCATTATGTAATACACACATGGAGCTTACTACACATTACATATATACTATGCGTTTCTTAAACCGTGAGCTCTAGGGAGTCTTTACATAGCACATGTAAGATTCCGAACTAAAACAGTGTATGTACAGTGTATGTGTGCAATATGACTTGTTGTGCGGAGCATTAGCCAGAATATTCGCTACTCCGATTTCAATCACATACAGTTGTCCTCAACTGAAGCCTGAAACGTTTTTTCTGATGGTGTTTTCCCAAAATGTACAAAATTTGTGTTTTAGTAAAATCTGTCCAAAATATCTTATGTTTTTGCTAATAAATAGCGATTTGATTTCATGTTTTTCAATTTGAAAAAAGCTGAAGGATGCATTTTTTGGAAATACTTAAAAGATAAAATAGTGATACATGTAGCAACCTTTTGCAAATGTTCATTGTGTATTTGGTTGGTTGACTGACGAAGTTGAAATTCGAAGCTGTTAGTACCACAGACGACAGCTTTAGAATCGGAAACAGAACCAGGACCAAAACTAGAGACATATGAGATGAGATGAAAAGGGGAATAAATGGGAATTCAAAAAGTAAAGCCCTCTTTCTCTCCCATTCTCCCTCTTTCAAGCACAATTTTCTCTCTCCAATTTCAGCAGGATATTTCCTACGCGAACTCTGGTACTCCATGTCATGTACTGGTATTACACAAAATCCATCTACTTTTGGTACGTCATACCCTCGCCGTCCAATAATTTTGGTTGCTCTTTCATCTATTCTCTCGTAACCTTTACCCTTCAGTTCCGCGCTGACGATGTATATCTGATGAAATCCGGGATATTGTATTTTGCAGGCTACGGAAGTATGAAAAGGAAAACAAGAGCGAGAACTAGAATAAGAAAGGGAATGAAATTGAGGACGAAGAATATGAATGAGGATGAAAAGTGCCAGATATTCAGATTCACAGAGTCTTTGAAAGCCCTGTTCCCTGCATATATAGAGACGGTAGAGATTATGCACATCTGTGTAAATACATTTCACATGGAGCAAGAACATTCTACGCTGAATATCCAATTCTTGAAAAGCTCATTTGTATTTGCAGTTGAACCTCGTTCTCATTTTCATTTTCATTTCGTCAAAGGAGAGAAGATGTACAACAGTACTATTTTAAATTCAGCATGACTGCATGCGTAAAGTAAAAAATTCGTTCATGACTTCGTTCTCATTTTAAATTTGAAGAATAGACTTGATGGAAATTTTCTTCTCGTTCTACTTTACGCGTATTTAATATTCACTCAGACTGAAGCGAATCAGTATTGGATATAATTTTTGAAAAAAAACTGACTTATTGTATTTTATATTTTATACTGAAGTTGCGGGCGAGAAATCGAACGTGCTGATTAACAGCATTGCCTAAAATGGTAATAATTTCGTCCTCAACGTTTTCCAAGTTGAGATGAAAAAACCATTATGAAAACATTTCGCTTCAAATCTTGCACCATGCGTGTGTGTATTTTTTGTGAAAAAGAAAAGGCTGGAAAATACGGGGAGGAAGCATGCATGTCTAAATTCATGTGTACTGGGTGTAAGTAAGTTCCTTTGGAAAAAGAACTTGCTTTACAAGGAAACGGGTGGAAAGCTCCATGTGCTGGATTTTTGGATAGTTTTGGAACTTTTGCTCATGTGCAGGATCGATTGAGAGAATCCAGGCCGTGATTATTGGTGGGAGTCTCAGACGGCCATCGCCGAACGGGCGGTTCTTCTGCTTCTCTCAGGTTTTGCCGAAAGCCAGACAATTTATGACCAGACAACAAAAAGGAACTTCTCCCTTGCTATTAGCTGCTGATCCTACCGAAATTCCATATCCATAGCCAGCAATTCCATTCCATACCATGGAATCTTTCCTATCTCTCTCCTCTCGTACTCTCTCTTTCTCTCTCTCTCTCCCTGTATTTCCATTTCTATTCTTTTCTCCATCCCCCTTCACATTATTGTTTTCCTCTTGGTTTTTTCTCCGTCGTGTGTATATATATTTATATGTCGACATGTTCCAACTACTGTGGATGTATACCAGGATTACTCAGTTTCTAGTTGAAAAACTTTGTAATTTTCTTTTTCGTCTCCCCCATTCTCTGTTCACCCTCTTCACATGTGCAGTGTGCATGTGTGAGCTTAATTTAATCCCAAGATTTTGTCTCCTCCTTTTGTCCTTACAATGGAGGTTTTCTCCTCTCTCGTCTGTATTTTAATTGAAATTTTGGTCTCGAGTCTATGTACATAAACCACCGTAAAACATTCAATTTCAGTTTTTTCCTTTTGCTCGTCATCCCTCAAAAATAAAATTCGATTTCAATTCAAAATGAAAATTATTTTTTCCTGCAGTGACAAAATAACGATTGTTGCAACTACTGCTAAAAATACACATGTTTACACTTTAGAACAGTAAAGGGTCGAGTTTTTCCTATTTAAATGTAGTTAATCACAATACAATAAGCAAGAAAATATGTTCCATGTTTACTGTACAGTCGGGTACGGAAAATGTGAGAAAGAAACCGTAAAACATGTAACTACTGCCTCCCCACATAATAATACAACATGTCTTTTTTTGATGTTTGCATCGTCGTTGCAGTTTTTGTAGTTACAATGGCAATTTTTTTGTCATTCTGGTTGTGTACTGTAAGAGGCTTAAACTTACACAGAAAAATTTGCGTGTAGTTTAGAAGACTATGCTTTCAACTACTCTCGTACAGTTTACACAAACTTGAAACTCTTTAATGTATCTGAATAAATGTAACTACAGCGACTGGTGATGATGATAAAATACAGGAGCATTTTCATGCATATGTGTGTGTGTCTTGGTTATGACTTTTCCTTCGTCGGTTGCTGATATGCAAGTTCTAGTGTTTGTACAGCTCTGTTGTGTTCCATCGTATTGTACTGTGTGTTTATACACTTGTAGAGAATTTTTACGGAATGAAATTAAACCTTTGCTACCAAAACGATGGAATTAATGGCCTTTAAAATGAGTGGAAATTACCTTTTTACAGCTCATCAAGCACCTAAATGTCGATTTGAATGCCAACTTCTCTTGTTTTTCATATTTATCATTCCACTCATTGCATTTATTGACACACTGTGGATACAAAGTATACACAATGTATGTACTGTGCTTTGGACCTTCCTGCCAAGTGACTCATTTTTGAAAATGCAAGATTACAAGCATAGAAAACTTTCCTTTTGTCCGTCTTATATGATGCTTTTGAAATATCCTAAACTTGCAAAAATTACGTGTGATGCTACGTCTATGAGGTTAATCAGTCAGAATCCATGCAGGACAGCTGGCAGGGAAAAAAGGATGGATTTTAAGAATGTGGCCTTGCATTTTAAAATTAAGTATATTTTTGGGAAGTCTATTGGACATTTCGTATCAAACTCTATGTCTGTATGTGTGGTTCCTTCTTTTTACTAGACATTATGTGAGTGGCATTTTCCCACCATTTGACATCTCTCGTAAAAAATCAAATGGAGAAAAAAAATCATTGTACAGTATAAAATACAGTCTAGTCTACTTATTGTACCGGACTACTGTTCTTTTATCCTTTCTCATTTCTTTTTCGTCGGACTTTGTTTTCGTACCGTATTTTCTGAAACAATAAGCCGACTGCTTAAACAAAATCCTCATCCTATTTCCTTCAAACATATTCAAATTATTTTAGTTGTGTACCTAGCCTAGCATCAAAGAAAATACGCTAGGGTACAATCTAAAACACAAAAGAATAAAGTCCGTAATGTGGCTTCTATGTAACAATGTAGCCTCACATATGTACTTATGCATAAAAAAGAGGAAATGCTCACTATTTACTTTAGGTATATCTCACCATATAGTACAAGTTGATTTGCTTAAGGCAATCAACACATATTATTACCTTATTGCACATTAATTTTTTTTCTCGGGTTTTTATGACTGCCGTTTAAACAACGACCCAAAAATTCTCGCCTTTACTTTACCTAGCAAATCGTAGAGGATATAATACAACATAAAACACTAGTACACATAGGCAAAAACAAACGTAGCAATATATATGTTATAAAGAAGAACACGTAGGAAAACAAATATGAGATGAACAGACCAACTAATCTCGTTACAAATACTCAAATGTGAATGTACATATTATTTCCCTGTATGTTTCCCATTTTCTTCATTCACATAATTTTTTTCCTTCCAACTCTTGTTTCACCCTTGCATTACCTCTTATATACATACACATTTACGATTTATTTATTCACATTCACTCACCCACACATTCACACTTGAACTCGACACAACTCAATACGAGTCAACTATCCTCAACTCAAAGATTAGACTGTTCTGCATAAATCAACTTGCCTCACATATATGAGAGATGAAGAGATGAACATGGATAATATAAAGGAGATTTTATCCCAGGTTGGCTGGAACATTTTACTGTTATGATGTGGAAATTTAAATTACAACTGTGCTAGCTCAATGACTGGTTTCTGGTTTGGTTTGTTTGCTTGTTGGCTTCAGTAATGCAGATTGATATTAGCGACAACGGAGCAAAGTAAAGAGAAAAGAAAATAATAAAGAGTCACTGTAATATTACATTGTTGTGTACAACATTTTGTACATATGCAAACATTGTTGAAGTTAAAAGTACATTTGTTGATGCATAGAGCAGTGCTAATGTTGCCTTTCTTCGGCCATTTTGCGATGCTATCTAGATAATGGGTGACCATACACCATCGACAAGAATAATAAGTATTATTCACAAAGCTAAATACAGAAGCCAAACAAACTAGTTTAATAATTGCATGTATCATTTTACGTAATTTGCAATTTTATCTTAAGTGACCTACTTGAATTACAACTTGTAATTTACAAATAATTCAGATAAAAATCCCCAGATAAATGATACTAGACGTTTCAAAAAACTAAAATTTGTGTACAAAAATATGATCAACAACATGTATTTAAATTCTTACAAAATTTTGAAAACTTTTTGAAGAAAATTTGTAGAATTTTAGTAAAAATACTTGAAAAAATAGCAATGTAGAATGCTCATGTAATAGACGACTATACATGTATGTATTAGTCTATGCATCAATAGAACTGTCTGCCGGCCTCTGTGAGTGGATGAAAATTCTCCTGGCTATCTAGCAGTAAACTGGAAAGTGAGGAGTTTCCTCCACTCTCATCGTAGATGGTGTGCAAGAGGCTGTCAAACTGGATGAGAATTTTTTCCACAGTTGTATTCCGTCCGCCCCATCAGGGGAGGAAAATGCAGGGAAAATGAAAAAGAGTGGAAGAAGAATAGTAACAATAACAAGAGCGATGACGACAGTGAAAAAGGGGTGATATTGGTAGTGATGAGTAGCATTATATAAAATAATCTAATAGTATGAAATGTAATACATGTACATAGTCTGTATCTGTGTATGTCTGTATGTATGCCAAGATATGTGTGTGAGATAGAGAAGCATTAGGTTTACACTACACATATACACTCTGGGCTTTTTGTATAATGTATGCATGCTACATATATCTAACGCAATACATATGAAGTGAGCAGTCTCGAGTTTCACATTCATAAGCACGAAGGCACTTAAGCTTATCAGCAGGAGAAGCATAATCAAAGGCGGCGTACATTAATCGAGCGAGAATAATTGAATTAGACTCTTTTTATCTAGTCAAGCCGCTCCTACGGCTTTCATATACGACCAACTCGTAGCTCTTCCTCCCTCTACTTCCACCCAATTGTAATTCCCAGTCATGCAATGACGGTAGAGTAGAACGTAGAACGCATATACGGTGTGTTCCAATGTGTATCTATCTTTCTTCTCTTCATATTATACATTCTATGTTATGCTTCTACTTCAAATGTGTATCATGTATAATGCGCGGCCTGTTATTGTTCTATATATATATTTTATATTATGTATAGTTGTAGCATGGCTTAACTCTTTCTACATTATACATTATCCATTTTTGTCCATTAACTATTCTCCATCCCTTTTGATTCTGCTTCCATGGTTATCGTTACCCAAACTCCCCCACGTTTGCATTTCTACGATGGTGTGTGTATTCGTTTTCCTTTTCCTTTTCTTTCCCCCTTTATCAAAATATTTACATATTTTTCAAATGCTTATGATAATATATTCTAGTTTTGAAGTTCTGAATGGCATTTAAATTGTAAACCCAGCAAGGGAAACAAGCTTAATGGATTTAAAATTCAAATTGAGTGATGTAGACTTCCCTTAGAATTTCCAATTCAATTCACCCGACTATAATTTTTGTGTCTAAACTTGGCTCAAGAAATGTTTTACAGTAATATAGTTTAAATTTAAATATTGCCTATTGAATTTGTCTATCAGGGAAATTATAGCAAAATTACGAATTAACTCTAACCCTAAAAATGCTTTTTCAGTACATGTTAGATTTCAATGTTTGCCAGCATACGCATTTTCTTCACGAAATCCTTAGGTTATCTATTTTTTGTGTCTACCACCGCAAGTTCAGAGATGGGTCTCACAGTACTGGGACTTGAAATTCGATCATAAGCTCACACATACTACCATCATGTCTAACTCCAACGTTACGCCATAGAATAGACTAGGCTAGACAGAGCTAGATTGAACTCGAAAGCCTCACATGGTTTTCTACTCTTTTTTCTGATAAATGTATGATGAATGTCAAAGCCCGTACTTACATGTGCCTATATATTATACATCTGACAAATGTTTATTCTTGTTTTGATGTTGAATCTTTGTCTCAATTTTTTCCAACAGTACTTTTAAGTATGTGCATTGTACACTCGTATGTTGGCACAGAAGAAAAGCATGAGGTCATATAAAAAAGACAAAGCATCCATGATATGCAATATTGATGCATTGGGTGTACTCTACTCTCTAGTTGCTCTCATCATCCATTAGTCTTTTAAAACAGTCCATTTTTAAGAAGTGATAGCGCTATCATCAAAAGAGTGCTCTGAGACAAACTAAAAAAGGAGACCACAAGACATGACCAGAAAAAGCAGAACAAAAAGTACACCAACGGCAACATGAGAGAATTAGTCTACCGCAGAACCCATTTATTTGTTGTATAAAATGTCTCAAACTACATAGTTCAAGTATCAGTAAAAGTTGAACTAAGAACTGAACGTGAGTTATCTGTTCCAACCAACACACATCCACATGTTTGTGTCCATGTTTTCCTATAAATGCATGTGTATGTATGACTACTTGACAACCTATAAAATTTGGGGCTTTACTCTTTCGCCACGAAGAAGAAGAAGATCCTTAGGAGACGTTACATTACACATTATATAAATTATTGCGTTGTAGCTACAAATGTGAAATGTGAAGAAAATGGACTAGAATTTCCTAAGCAAGTATCAAATTTTATTTTTGTGACAGTTTCGCCTCACTTTTCTAATGACAACAAGAAAACATTTTATGGGTTTAAAGGAACACTCTCATGTGACATTTCGTGGCTTTTCGTGGATAAATAGGACGATCTACTCATGTATGGACTCTATTTCATCCTCTAAACGTATTTTCAACAGTCTAGTCACAATGCTTTATTTTGTTTGTTTTCATGGGGCATTTTTTTATGAGGATGAAGTGTTATACAAAATACTGAATTGTTAACATTGTTATTGTAAAAAGTGCGGTAAAAATAACGCAGTTTTTACACGTGTTTGTTTTTAACGTAAGTTACAATTAAATGTCTCTGTATACTATCTTGAAGCAGAGTCTTTTAAAAATGTATGCATTCTTTTAAAAGGGAAAGAATTATATTTGCTAAAACATGATACAAACTCACTGCAAAAATCCCCACACATATTTTTTTACAAAATCAATTTGCAAACGTGGTGAAAAAAGGTACAGAACATCTTGAGTACATTCTATTCCATACACGTTGAAAGTACATGTGCAGTCAATTTCGCACCCGTTTTCCATTTTCATCGAAAGCTTTGAGAGAGAAAAAAGTTTCCGCTTTTTTAACTTTGTATTTGTATACTTGAAAGGGAAAAGCGAGTGATGAAAGAGTTTTGTTGTCAGGCACATTCTGTATGTATACTATACATACATGGCTCTCCGATCAATAAATTCGATAGACGAAAAATGAAGAAAGGGCGAGAGAGAAAGAGAGACAGAAGAAAGGGGGATGCATGAATTTCCGAGGAAAAATTGGAAGTGACATCGAGATACACATCACACACACACATGTACATCAACACATTTCACGTTTCGCATCCCACACCAAATCGAATAGAATCAAACTCAAAAAAGACGAACGCCAGTCTTGCAGGCTATGTAAAGCGAGAAGAACGAAAAAGAAAAAGGACTTAACTTTGATGCTCATGCAAGATCAAATGTTGAGTGTAGCAAATCCCATACCAAAGAGTTATCAGTAGCAGCAGTAGCATTTGTTATATAGCCATATCTGATCGCCTATGGGAGAAACTTAAAGAGGCTAACAAGAACACGAGCATGACATGAAAAGGGAAAGAAGTTCAATCGAATGGAAAATGGAAATAAGGGCAGAGTCAAGTCAAGAATTCCGAATCAAGAAAAAGACCAAAGTTGGATAAGAAAATAAGAAAGACCAAGATGATGAAATCGAGAATTCACAAAAACTCCGGCATCCGATCTGTAAAAAATGTAAAAAAAACCCAGAGCATGTCGTGTTTCATATAAATGAAAACGAAAAAGAAACTCTCTCGGCTTTCTTCATTTAATCTCAAATTCAAGCCAAAGGCTCAAGGCTGAGAAAAAGACAGATAGAAACGGGAGAGAGAGAGATTGAGTAGATCGAAGATCGGGTAAACCGTGAGTTGACGTTGTCAGTCAACTCAGTCGACAATGTTCGATATCTCTCTCTCTCTCTCTTTTTATTTTGGACCCACGTCAAAAGTTTTCAGCTTGAAAATTTTCTGCACTTTACTACAAAGTTTACTCAAGCTGAAATTGAAACCGAAACCGAGACCAAACCCGAAACTTCAACATTCAAACCAAATACCAATGCCAAAAGAGCAGAAGCACTCTGAATCCTCAATTCAATCCAGTCCAATTTAATCCACACATACGTATCTGTATATACATGTATATACGACGTACATATTTTATATGCAAAAGAGTTGGAAACTGATAGTGAAACTATATTAGATAGGCAAAGTAGGCAGCGGAGGTAACGAGTTTCAGTCGAGTAAAGTCGAAGCAACTCAAGTCAAAATTTGACGAAGCTGACGAAGGAAGCGAGAGAATGTAATTTTGTTAAAAGGATTTTCATTTTATCTCACGCAGCGTGAGCAGTCACTCTTTCCATGTATCCATCTTTTATCCAATAGGAAAATGAATGAAAGTCCTCATTTCATTTCCCTGCACACGCATACATATATACACATACATATGTACATACATACACATACATTTTCGTTTTATCTAGAGTCACAGACGCTAGATAAGTTCTAGCTCTAACTATATACAACGTCTACTCCAGTTGAAGTTAAAGTTCCAGCAGTTGAAGCAACTATACAAATACAAAGTATACATGGACATTGAACATTTTGTATAGTCACACATGGTGCACTCATCCTCTTCTCTCATACATGTGTGCATAATACATATCTCTCTCATTCTCCCTCGCTCTTGTTCCAATTCAACATTCAGTTCCACGACATGTTCATATTCATGTTCATGTTCGATTCCGTCTATTGTGTCTGTTGTTGTCCACGATTTTGGTTGCCACCCAGAAAAACCAAAACCAAAATGAATGAATGAATATGGCTGAATGCACATGATGTATGCTTAATTTACATGGAAAAGTGTAGCAACTTCTTAAAAATAGTCCGTGTGCACACTCATTGTATATTTGTATTTTCTCGCCTTTTATCTCATATTTTCTCTCTTCCATTCCTTTTGTTCGCTCATTATTTGTAAACACTGAATACTGTTTTTACGATCATCTACAATTTTGAGAGAAAAAAACGGATAGTTATTTCTTTTCTCCCCAAGTAGTCAATGCAACAACAATGCAATGTATGTTAAACAGCAAACGTTGCATGTATGATCTTGAGTTTGAAAATCGAATTGAATTGGAATAGAAAGAGACAACTTTACATGACTTTCAATTCAGTTTCAACAGACAATGTTAGCAGCTCAACGAACACACAAGTGAGGCCTAAGAAAAGTCGACTTAGACAGAAGGTGAAAACAGAAACGATGACTACGTTCTAAAATACAATAGATAGCTAGACTCATCCTGGATCTTCTTCCTATTCTCAAAAATTCGTCTATGCTTTCGATGAATTTGAATCTCCTGTTGCGGTTTGACAGTGGAACAATTTATAATTTATGGAATGTCAAAAATGCGTATTCAGTATGGGAAAGAAAGTGTGGATTTAATGTAGAATGCATTGGGCTCTATCTTTGTCCTTGTTGCACCTTGATATTGAATAATTGTATTGTGTGGACTCTATTGACTGTTTCATTGTATTTTAATGTATTGTAATGGCTCACGTTGTTCCTATTTTCCGTCTAAAGTTGTTATTTTTGTTGTTGCTACTATAATATGTGTACACTGTACAAATACACAATATATGTATTGCTGCCGCTTCTGTTGCTGTATCTGCTTCTGTTGCTGGTGATGTTGATGGCCTAGTGCTGGTCATAAAAATAAAAGTTGAGTGTGTCTACAGTACAGTTTAGTGAGAGCGAGACAAAAAACTGGGAAGAGAAAAAACTCTCCTCCTTTTCTTTCTCTTGTTCGTCTGTGACTGCTCAACACAGTTAATTGTGCGCTGTAAAAATTTCCGGGTTTATTCTCTCTCCTTTACAACACACGGGATGCATATTGACTACAGAATACATAAATGCACATATACATACATACATATATACATGCATGAGACGACTGGAGTTGTACTGTATCTGTGTTTGTCGTCATCGTTATAGTTTTTTCGTTATCCTCATAAATTACACATGACAGATATGTCCATTACTAAAAAGGTGTGAATTTGACTGCATATTTTGTGTGAACAATCTTTTGGAAATGTCGCGCAATACTACTGTTGCTACTTTAATCCTTCTTTGAATTTAAACAACAAGGTAAAAGTTTTACTTTCTTTGAGATTTTGATTCACAAAGTTTACTTATATACTTATTTATCAACGGTCTACTTGCTAAAATTCGTAATTTAAAGTAGAGCTTCAGGTAGAAAACTAGACTGATCTTCATTTTGAGGGAAAGTTTATTTATTTCTTATGAAATTTATGGCGTTTGGCCTAACCACAAAGCAGCTTTTAACTTTTATGATATACGTTTGATTCAAATGCTAATTCAAACTCAAATATTATATAAGTGCACCTCTGTATTGTCCCAGCAGAGAACTTGAGTAGACAGAATGTCAAAAACGGAAGAATACCCTATCGATTGTGGCCGAAGCCTTACATTGTGAGTATGTATAATTTAAGATATAACGAAAATGCAATGCATGTGTGCATGCATGTGGTTTACCCAGGAAAGTACAAGCTTTTTAGTTCAAAGTCAAGTCTGTGTGCTTGCGTGTCATAAAATAGGGTTTCTGTGTATTTCATATCTCACCGGACAGCCTGACAGTGACAGTGCACGAGTAAAAAAAGATAAAGATAGAGAGAAGCTTCCAATTTTTACAAGCGTCCATTTTCTACGTTGTCCTCAAATATGTATGTATATTGTGTGCATGTTTCCAGAATTTCCCTTGAGCCGCTCAATCCTCCCATCCTCAAATTTACTGTAGGCCTGGCTTAGCAAAGCTGGGGTAAAGCCGCTTTTCCTTTTTATAGGCCCTGGAAAGTACTACCGTGGGCTGGAAACTCTTTCCCTTATAACATGGATTTTCTTTGTTAATATTGTAAGAAATATTATAAACATGCATGAATATTTGTTTCAACAAGCTTTTGCAGGGATTTTAATAATGTATTTTTCAATTATTAAATTAATTATTGAATAAAAAAGAAAATTCTGCATTTAATTTCCCCGCTGAATATGCTCCTTGATAATGGTATAAAATGTAAACTGACGGAACTGAATTAGTTTTTTATTCAGATCTTGTGTATGGGATACTTCATTATCTTGTTTTAAATTAAGTGCTCTTTAACTCATTTGATAAAAAAGCCTTTCTTTTCCTCTTTTGTTGTTTATACAGCGAGAATAAAAGGGACAAACCAGAAAGTCAAATTCAATGCTCCATTTGTAATCGCACTTTGCCAATATCCTTTAATTCAATAAATTAATGCGATTAGGCGAATTAAAAGAAACAAAAAGATAAAGTTACTGAGAGTTGGGATCTGTTTCTGCGTGTTGTAGAAAAAAACAGAGAAGAATCTTTTCCACTTCTCACTCTCTTGGTTTTGAGTTTGTGTGAATCAATTTGTTCCAGGGCCTCAAAGTTCCAATTAAACTAATAGAGAAGGAGTGTGAATGTGGGAGCTGAGAGAGAGAGAGAGAGGAAATAAATTGGCTTCGTTTGGTGGCCAGTGCGCCCATGTTGGCCAATTAAGTTGATCCAATTTGAGACGAGATCTAATGCCTTTACTTTCAACATTCAGCATTCAAAAACTCAGTCTTCAAAACCAAACCAAACTCAAGTCAACCCAAGTCATATGTAGATCCAGTCACTGTACATTTTCAGATCAATAAATATCCATAGATAAAAAACTTGAGGAAGAGCTTACAAACTAGAGAAAATTCCATGATGGTATGATATGAAGATGTGATATGATAGTGATATATAACTAGTGAAAAAGGATAAGGAACATAAATTTATACTTTGTAAAATACACGAAGCATACGAGTTTATATGCGTTTCGACTAGTTAGTAGTAGTGGTGGAAGTATTAGATTATGTAGTAGCAATGTGTAGGAAAAACCAAGAAGCAACCACCAGCGTTGGAGAATCCAATTACGCCATCCTTCTAACTGTGCTTCTCGCTACCACCACTGTTTCTGTTTGAGCTTGTATAGTGCGTCTTGTTATGAAAAAACTTTTTGTTCTCCCTTCCTTTCTATTCTTTCATAGTATCATATCATATGACTTAACAGTATGTATGTATATGCTGTGCAGAGACTTTTTGTATAGATATGAAACGAAAATTCTATTGTATTTCCCCTTTTCTTTTCAATATTACTTTAATGTGTATGATTTCCATTTCTTCTGTAGGTATGTACATAAGTTTGGTCGGAAGTTCTGATCAGAGGCAAATAGAAGCTATGTAATAGCATTTGTATTTTAATTTGGACCAACCTACGCTTTGTATGTACGGTAACATGTCAGCACCCTATTCTTTGCTTTCATACTGGTAAAATCGGCTTCAAGTACTTGACGATGACAGCTAATACGTTTTTACTCACTCACTAATTCAATTAAACTTTTTGTTTTTTGTAGGCTTTATGTCAAAGACGAAAAAGGGAAGAAAAAACTTGCGTAAGAAGACAAAGCAGAAACGAAGCTTCTAATTAATAAATTCATCCACCAGAGCCCTATTTTACAGGAGCCACAATTAAACAGGTGACAGCCTTACAGTTTACACCGCTACAGCTGATGAGCATTGTGCAAAAAAGGCATTTGATGTTATTGCCATACCAAAGCCCGCTAGGACTGTAATTACTGAACTTATAAGCTTATTAATTATTATTAAAATTTACATTAGTAAAAAGGTTTCTACTTTTACATTTTAAAAGTAAAGATGTCAAAGCGTCTTGATGTTTTACATTCTTAAAGTGAAATTTGAAGTGAAATGAAGTAATTGTTTTTTGTTTTACGAAACAGGGGATTTCAATCAAAATGACAAATTGTGTAATTGCCGGATTTATGACCTCTGGAGTGAAAATAACCCAAAAAACTATGCATAAACTAAACTTAAAAGGAAAGCCCTGGAAACAGCAGCGTGTACATGGAGAAATGCGCAGGACCTGATCTGCTGACATTTGCCTATAGTCGCTTTTGGAGGTTTTGCACATGGGAAAAGAGCGACCACACAACAAACCTGCTTTGTTTTCTCAATGCCGTAGGAAACAAGGTTTTTAGTTTATTATCAATGCAAGTATTAATACTACTTCAACTTTTCCGCAATCAATTTGAATACCCTTTCCGTGTCTTAATACATGTATACAAATATAACTCTACAACTACAATGTATAGTCTATGTATAATTTATAGATGCATGCAATGGTGGGGCATGGGATTATCATTTCTTTTTCTATTTTCTGTAAGTATAAAATTGTGATTCGAAATCTTCTAGTTCGAGTGGACACATTTATGGCAAAACTGAGGTGGAGCGAGGCTGCATTTGCCTTTAATCATCGAGGATTTTCTGTTTCACCAAACCAACTGTCTCTTCTCATCTTGCCTCTGTCTCTGAGTGCACTATAAATAAGTGCACACATCATGTGAAGCTCCATGATTCGAGTAGGAGGATGAAAATGAAGTAGATCGCAGGTTGTGTTGGAAACCTCCATGATCCGGACTGTGGTTGTGATTGCATGCGGTTTACGGGGATTACGTCCTAAACGCCACCTTTTCGTGTTCTCGTGTATATTCTATTTTGGATGGGACTGTTTCCTCTCTGTTTGGTTCGTTGATTGGCTGGTTTTCTTGGGAGACTTTTAAAAGATTTTTTTTCTGGAATCAAAGCCAGAGCTGGAGTACACTCAAACTGCATCATGTGTGATGGAGGGATTAGACATAGATTTTACGTATCGTCTATCCGAGTTAATTCTCAATGCTCATGTGCTTACGAGTACTCCCACTTACTGCATCTGTTATCTACAATAATAATCAGGAGGTTCTCCCTACTGCACTTACACCCATGATTGCTTACAATGCAGCTATTGTCTCTCTCTCTCTCTCTCTCTCTCTCTCTCTCTCTCTCTCTCTTTCTTATACACTGTTTTCCTGTGTGGTTATGTTTATGAGAAAATATTGTGGATAACTCTGTTATGACTCCTAAAATTTCTACGCTCATTCATATAAATTGTATATTGTGCTGGTATGGATGGACATGTTCGTATGTACCCAAACTGTAAACTAGGCACGTTTGCGAGCAGTGAAATCCTTGTTCCTTTGTTTCTTCCTCCTCATTTCGACTAACTAGTCCATTAGGTTTGATTGACTATTTGAGTATAATCCAACGACCAGAGTCTTCCATTACATGACACGTGCTGTGAGTCATAAATATAATTAAAATGGTTTCACTGTGGTCGACTTACAAGATATTATCCTCAACACACATTAAATATTCATATTGAGGAAAGAAATTTCGGAAACTGAAAGCTCACTCTTTGACTACAGATACTACGCAGATTATGAATTTACTTCACAAGAAGCATAATTCTGCGTTTTACTGTTTTCTCCAAATTTATTTAATTTAGAATTTACGGCTAAAAAACTATTCAAGTTAATTGGTCCAATTATAGAGTTTTCTCATTCTGACATTTATAAAAATTAATACATACTTAATACATCTCAAGTTTCAACGTGTTATTTCCGTTGCTTTTCTTGCATGTTTTGGCATCAATTTGAATAAATTTAATAAACAAACTATCCCGTATCTTAACTTCTTGTTAGCTCGATAGACAGAATGCATCTACTCAAGGAAACAACTTCACATGCAAGCTGAAAGGGAGAAAGTTTTGTTGGAGTTGAAGTGAAATGAAAAACTTCAAGAGTTGAAGCTTGAGTACAAGCGTATTTACGATTAGTTTGCTTAAGGTCAAATTCGTGAGGCTTTTGTATTCGTTTTTCTTTTTTTAACTCTACATTTTCAATCTCGTGGTCTTCGATTTTAATCTGGATTCGAATGTGGAACTCTCAGCTAAACTACAAAGTATTGTACAAGAAACACAGAGCTGGTGTTCTATTTTGTATTCTTGTGAAAAGTATTTACTACTTGAATTTTTCTATTTAAGTATAGATACATAGATGTAGGAACTCCAGAGGAAGTGACGTGTAAAAGAATGAGTTTTGAGACGCAGGAAATGCCAAAAGAGAGGATGAAGCAAGATTGAATTTGTCTGTATTTACGACGGAAAGCTCATTTCATGTTTCCAACTTAAAACTAAAACCTAGCGAAAGCTCACGAAACCCAGTTTGAGTATATAGCCCGATGTATGCATACATAGACGTATGTATATGTATATACTAGGTTTTTTATCTTGCCAAAAGATTTTAGAAGCACCCACACACACTATGTTTTTCTTTTACAATGTTTCTCTCAGAATTGAGTTAGTCTTCAACTTTTACACCAAAGACGGTACGCAGAGTAAACAGAATGTATTTCAAGGTTTCAAACTTGTACTTGTGGAATAACATAATTTGCTTCTGTAAAATAAAAATGAAATTTTCATTAGCGAAACAGAGTTGAAAACAACTTTCAAACCGACAATTGGCTTTGGAAGGTCTTAAATATTCAAAGAAGTTGACTTGCTTATATTTTGGACACATAGTTTGCTGCACTCCAACATTGTACCTCGAAAAAAGCAATTGAAATTCAGTTCAAAAAAGTTAGTCATTGTGAAGGTATTTTTACCCTTTATAGTATTTTTTGAAATGACACAGAAGCAAATGACCACGGAAATTTGAAACATCCCTAGAGAAAGGAATAGAAATCCAAAACAATCTAGGAGCTGAGACAGGGCACCGAGGAAATTAGATAAGAATAGTTCAAATAATAATTAAAGCCGACATTTAATTAAATGAACAAAGTTGCCTTGCCTTGTCGCACCCTCCATGTAATTAGAGTTTCAAATTAAAGAATCTCATATGCATACGTTTATAAATCCATGCATGTCTGAATGCATGGAGGGATGCAAGCTTTGTACAAATATTCTCCAAATTTCTCCACAATTGTTTGCTGCCTTCCCTTTCATTTTCATTTACATTTTCCTGTTCATCTGTAGCAGCCTGCTGCCTTCTACAGAAAATACATTTATATGCATGCATGCACTGGTCTCACGAAATACCATGTGAAACTTCCAACTAGGCATACAATGTACACGAGGAAGATAGTTGAGGACTGCGGAGAAAGGGCAAGAGACACCAGAGAAAATGGGAGAAAGAACGAGAAACTCAAATAAAGTTTGAGGTTCTAAATTAAATTGTGTAAGTTAGACGAGTCCCGTTTGTCTACCTCTGACATCTCCCTCATAATTAAAGTATGTTTCTTCTTCATCCTTTCTCTCTCTCTCTCTCTCTCTCATTCATTCTTTCATAAGGACAGACTAACCTTGGGAGTTCTGTATCTGTATTGTATATAAGCAGTACAAGCTTTTCCAGATTTCTCTTGATTCTACTCTTCATCTATGAAAATTTTGCTCTTTGAGTTCGGGATTGGCTGTACTCTGTACATGTACATGAAACACATGTGAATTTCATGCCGTCGGTACCCTTTCGAATTATTTTGACTATTTTTGATGAGAAAGGAAAGTATCAGCTCTTTCACTACTTCGCCTCCTACGTCTCCTGCTAATGCTGACTGCTCTGCTCATGCTTTCAAAAGTTTCATTTCATTTCACTCGTTCATGTCGAAGCTGCATGAGCCAAAGTATCAGAATGGCAAATGAAGTTGGTTCAGCAAAAAACAGCTCGAAACACATGCGGCTGCCTTTTCCATTTCAACTTAATTATTAATTTGGGACATCATAGTTAATTTTTCAAAGAGGGAGAATGAGATGAAGAGTGAAATGAAAAGCGGCAAGTTGAAGTAAAACTTTCTCATGGCACATGCATGTACATTGTACATTTCATATAACTACCTATGTATACTATAGTCTTTCATGATTCACCTACAATATACCCCTTAAATTTAGAAAATTTTGTTGTCTATTTTTCATGGCGCTCACGTTTTTTGAACACAGTTTCAATTCAATTTAATTGGAAGTAACGTTGTTCTAATTTAATTTCCAAAAAACATGGAAGAAGATAAAAGCAATTAACAGAGTACAGGGACCTAGTACAAAAACATGGAGAAAGCTTAGTCTAAAATGTACAAAGTAGTTTTTTCTCCGGTCTTTTATTTATATTTTGTCCGTGGCTCTAGAAAACTTTTATATATATCGTATTTTCCGTTTACTTATTGAGTTTTGAGGCCACGCTCCGGAAAGTTCTGCTGGATTATACATTGTACTGGCTGTCATACACAGATGACAACAAAGACTATGTCAAGAAAATGTCATGTGTTTGCTCACTGGGCTTTGCTCAGAATTTTTTATCCTCCTGAGTCGTTCAAGTAGATACATATACAAACATGTTTCAGGATGAAGAAAGAAGAAAGTAAACTCAATTTTCTGTAAAAAAGAGCACTACATACAGCTAGGGATGCGCATATAGCTAAATGTATATATTTTTAGAATGTAGACCGTCGATGCATGAATGCATGGTTGAGGTCTAAAGAACTAGCGACAGAATCAAGTAACTGTCTTGTAAAGTGAATTCAAGTAAAAAGTTTCTCCCTCAGAGTTTTCCTTCGACATGAAATGAAACGTTTCACAAGAGCGTTCTTCGTCTCTCGCTATTTCTCTTTCTTCTTCTCCTTTCCCTTGTTCATACTTTTCCTTTTTTTCTTCTTCTGCTTTTCATCTATCTCGTACATTTTTCATCTAGCCTTAGGAAAGATGGATCAGTAGAAGAGAGGCAGAAAAGAAATAAGAAAAGAGGATGACGACAGAGAGGATTTAGCTAGCTTACAGTTACTTTACTTTAGTTGAGCTGAGTTGGAAAGAAAATTGAAGTTTGTCTACTATCTTTAGATGCAGTCTCAAGAAGACTTGGGACGACCTCTCTCACTTTCCCTCTAGTTACACACAAGAATATGAGAAAACCCGGCCCAAAACCAACACCAGGGTAAGTAAGTAAGTAAGTAAGAAAGAAGCAAAAGATGAAGACGAAGAGAGGATTTTCTCGTCCCTATCTCATGTGGGCTCAGGACTTGATGTGTATTGGCGTTGGGATGAACAAAGACGAGGCGGAGAAGAAGAAGAAGGAGACGGATGAGGAGCAACAAAAAAAACTTTCAGTGATCTAACCATAAAGTAAAGTAATATCATCCCATGTTATTCTACATATAGATAGACTTGGATACATCTTCTTGTGTACGCACACACAGTCAGTCGGTGGTAGTGATAGTAGTAGAAGGAGGAGGAGGAGGAAGTGATGTGCCAAAACTAAACTAAACTTTGCTCAACTTCACTCAGATAAGCTTTCCATTTTCAAAGTCGCTTGTTCGCCTTCCTTCTCCATCTTCATGTTCTTGGACCTATTCTTGTTCTTCTTGTTTGTCTCCCTTCTCAAACAAACCTATGAGAGTCTCATGAAGATGAAGGAGGAAAAAAGATCCCAAAAACCAGCCAAGCAGGACTAATCCAATATTATATTATATCAAAATACAGATATGTATTATATATTACGTACATGTGTATTTTCCTATGTGTGTCTTCAGCTGTACACTGTACACACAAGTAAGTCTCAAATAAGTAGAGTGAAACTTGGCGGAGAGGAAAAAGTTGATCTTGATCAAATAAGGAGGAAGAACTTTGGGGAGAAAATAGGGAAAGGGAAAGAGAAAAGGGAAAATAAGACAAGCAAAAAGTTCTTTTTTTTCATCATGCTGCTTTTCTTACTTTTTCTTCTTCTTGTTTCCCAGCATCAGCAAACTTGAACATTTTCTGCATGTAGACAATGATATCGAACAAGTGAGGGGAAAGGGAGAGAGAGATAGAGGGTGGAAAACTTGATGAAAATTTTGTTTTCTTCAATTACGAGTAAAAGAAAAAGAAAATCAATTGGAGAATGACAAAAAAATAAAATAGTAAAGTTTTGGACCGGTTTTTATACGAAAACGAAGGTCTACCAGATAATCCCTTGTGTAAAAAATTACGTACTACTTTGTATTATTTTTTATGTTCGATTCTTTTCCCCACAATATAATAACTGAGCTTTTCTATTTAAAATAGTAAACAACCTACTATTTAAAAAAATACAGACAAAAATACATGAGATGTTTGCTGAAATTTGAAAAAATAAAGTGCAAAATAAATAAAAAATGATTTTTTTCTGCCAACTTCATCAATATTTACCATGCTTTACATGTATTTCATTTAAAAGACGAGTATGAAAAAAGCATATTTGACAAATTCTTATCTCGTCCACATCCCGCCTAAAGACTCTTCTTGAATTATTTAAAGACATCTGATATATGTATATGCCAATATAAAGGCCTCTCTCGACACTCTCGCCAGTCAGCACGGGGAGAAAGACGCGGACGCGCAAACTTTTTTAATGAAATAGAAAAAAAATTCAAATTCCCTATTTTATCAAGTTCACTTCAGACTCTAGCAACAAAAAAGGGAGAGAATGTATAGAAGAAGGAGAGCAAAATGGTGAGGCATCAAATGGAATGAAACGAAATGACGAGTGGGAAAATTTCTCTCATGCATTTTTTTAAGATGGTCTTCTGGTCTCTTCTCGTTCAAAAATACTTGACTCACTTCACTCCACTTCAAGTTTACGTTCATCCATCCATCTCTAAGAGGAGGAAAAGACTCGAGAGGACGAGGACTAGTGGAGTGTCTGGCTCTCTAACTTGCTTGGAAAAATTCATCCTCCTTTGCCACAGAAAAAGTATAGAGAACGGAGAAAACGAGATGAGAGGAGAACGAAGACGATGGATTACAAACTAAATCCTCTCATACATTATTCATTGCGGAGTAGAGGATGAAGTTTGGAGCTGAAAAGCACACACAAGAAAAAAACCTACTACAAGCAGTCGAAAATAGAGAAGAGAAAGTCAGTCGAAAGTGAGGAAAAAAGAAAATTCCACACACACACACACACACATTTAAAGCTGCCAAAATTTCTTCCTTCCATTTTCATCGGGAATCACATTACGTTAGGTTACACAACAATTTATACGAGAATTCATATGCATATACCGTATCAATATACTAAAAATTGATATGTATTTAGGTTTTACATATAGTTGTAGTATATACATATAAAAAGGAGCATTTTCCATACAGCTGACTCAACTCAACTCAACAAACTCACACAAAGTCAAGGCAAATGGCAAATACGAAGGAATGGATATTTTATACAAATAGAAATTCAAAAAGGAAGATAAAGAGGAGAAGAGAGGAGTAAAAGTAAAGTGAGACCTCTTTGCAACAAAAACAGGATAATATGAAATGCAAAGTAGGTGGGAAAATGGAGGAGACAGAGAAAGAACGAGAGATTGAGGAGGGGAGTAAAGAGAGAGAGAGAGAGAGAGAGAGAGACCAGCTTCCCCAGCCCAAAACTCCCATGGAGAGGAGGTTCTCATTTGTGTGCCTTTGCAGAATTCAGAATTTCAGAATTTAGATGATCCTCATTATTTCAGAACATGGCGAAGCTTTGGCTTAGCTCCTTTTTAAGTCCGTTTCAACTCATCATATGAAATATGTATACATGTGTAATGTATATGTACCATCCACTTTTTTGAGCCTCAAAGAAAGTTCATACGGTGCACAGTTATGTATTATGTATACTTGAGTAGCAACGAGATTTGCATGCATAAGGAAGATTTACTTGGTATGATGGAAAATGAGACTTTTCAGGATTCATATCCAGGCTTTAAGAAAAAGGAAAGGCAAAAAGCCAAGCCAAAAAGTTGATGGGTATGATATTTTGTTCAGATAGAGCTGGATAGTTCATCCAAGCTCTCTTTCCGCCTTCTTAACCGTATTTTTGGAGAAAACTCTCTTGTTAGTTTATCAAAAAAAAGTCCGCATAAAAGTTTTGATATCTTCTCTCATACATTCTTTACTTGAGTGAATTTAAAATTTGAATTCTTCCTTTCTTTCATACTTTTCCTTAGTTTCTTCTTTCATATTTCTATGAAGTGGTGAAAAATTCTTTCAGCATGATAATCTTTGAATATTTGAACTGTCAGCATCTAAAAACAATGGCTCAATAGTATGCAACTCCATAATATCTGTCTGACGTTGCAAGTGAATATCTAAACTATTGTAAAAAATTCTTCTTACTTGTATACCAGTTGCCTAAAAAATTAATATTAGAAATGCAGTCTTTTGTTTCCCTTCAACTCAATCTAGTTATTTGTTTGGTTAGTTTGTTGTCATTTCCTTAATGTTTTCATAAATTGGTTGACAAATTCGAAATTTTATGATGTTTCACAGGAAATGCTGTGTCTGTACGTACATACTACATACACTAGTTTATTTCCCGTATTATTATAGCAGATGAAATTATGATTATGCATAGTACATATAACAGTATCATTGCACATATGTATTCGTATTATATGATTCATAGAGCAAGTGAACACGCAAGCAAACAAAGACGTATGGAGAACATTCCGTTTGGGAAGTAAACAGTCCCAATACATACAATACAACGACAACGACAACGACAAGAAGAACAACAACACTTTTCCTGGCTGTAAATAATTCTGGTGTCAAAAAACAAACACATTTCAACATTGGCCAGCAACACTTTTACTGTATTGTAAAATATAACGCGTATGTATGGGTACGATGCTGATAAAATTGCATGCACCATATTTTATATTTTATGGCCTTTTTAATTATATCATATTCCAGTGACTTGGCATATTTTTTTAAAGTTTGAAGTCCAAAACTTGCTGTCTATCTTTTGTACCAATATAATAGGTGTCAGATGTATCACAACTCAATTTGAATTGTACAGGACAGGAAGACTGACACTAACTACAAACGTTATTATTTACAAGCGTAATAATAATTATGACACTATATTGCTGACGAAGGTGACCACCACATCAAAATGATACTGTAAATTTTCCTTAGTTTTCAGAACATTCAGAGCAAGCAGAAGAGCTGAAGTGTTGATACCTCCATCTCCATTCTTTCATAAAGTCTTATAACGTGTTGCACTGGAGTTTTTTAAAAAATAAACAAATTTTATTTCAATCAATTTTATTTTAATCATTTTTATTTCGTATCCCAATCAATTTCGTGTAGCATTCTAATACTTTATAAAATTTTTATCCATACATAGCATACCAAGCTTGCAGTACAAAAAAAACTACGGAAATATCGCTTGCATGTTCAATCTTGTTTAGAAAAGTTAGTCGTAATTGAAAATTTCAATTATCGGCAGCCGGCCGTTGAAGTGACGGGATAAAACAGACCGATTTCACCGAGGAATGTAGTGAAAAGTGAATTAAAGTTATTTAGACAAAGGCAGCTGCTTATACTCATGTGTTTTTTGTGTGTAATATCACGTTGATTTTTGATTGTAATATGTGAGTCTCAGTGTGTCTCAAAATGCTCGTTTTCCTTTCACGCACACACTCCAATGATATACCTCCACTTTAATAAAAAATTGAATACGCGTCAGTCCAATTTACTCGATTCTCCACTCTCTATATCGTGATATCTACTTTAATGCATAAAGCACGTATCGATGTTTTTCGACATGCTTCTATCCTTTGTTCTTAATGTATAATGCATTATAATGTGAACCCTGTTGGATTTTGATAAACATGCAAGCACTCACCGAGTTGAAGTGTAAAGGTTGCGCTGAGGCTGATGGACACTCAAATGCATCACCGGATCTTGATCAAACGTCCAAAGAAAATCCAACGGCGTAGTTGCTAAAAAATAACAACAGAAGGTGACACACAATAAAGTTAAAATTGTTTTTACTCACTCAACTAATTTTTTAAATATTTATCTTATTTCATACAAATAATTCAACACACACTTCACATTGTACTAACTAGCTGCTGAATTTAACTCTACTCTTGAACAAAATTACGGGACAGAAGATCAGAGTTCTGTGACCAAAAATTGACTAACTGAAGGTTCTTTTTCAGTTGAAAGTTACAGTAAACTTCAATGCGATCATACTAATAGTATGTCACAGGCATACTCACTTGTGTTCCGTAGCAAACAACAAGAAATAGCATAAAATTTAAATTCTATTATCTTCGAACCAGTCCAAACCCAGAAAC
>JAQIVE010000536.1:0-35606 GCA_034698285.1 Sminthurinus bimaculatus
AAAAAACATAAATCTATATATATATATATATATACATATATGTATAATATATATACATGAAATTTTTACTTCCTCTCGCAAATGTGGAAGAGTATTATATAAAATAATAATATAATATAATATATACATTTTATTGTGTTGCCTTAAATACAAATAAATCGTAAAAATGACTACTTGGGATCTACTGAAATGAAAAAGAAGCAAAATGAAAAAAGTCAATTCATCAGCAAGCCAGATATTTATATTTACTCTCTATTTTATAATACCTATATACATAAATACATAGAAAAGTATTGATTATTATACATTTACACATATACATAATGTGTCTAATACATTATTATTATCATTATTATTATTACCTTTTATTATTATTCCAATAATTATTATATACATAACTTTTTATTAGTACACATGGTTCATGATTTCTAAGTATATAATAAGTGCGTATACAAAAACGTGCACACACATTGTACTACATATATATATACTACATGATACCCTCCTGGAAAAAATAAACATAAAACGTATTTAATACACACGCAAATTTAAGAGGGAAAAAATAATTTCCATACCATGGCGAGCAATGTTTTTTCGATCCAAAATAAGACAAAGAGATTTTAAATTGAAAACTATATTATTATAATATATATCATATTATTATTATGTATTGTATTGTATGAATATGTAAGAAGAAGAAAATACTATTGCGTGTACGTACTTATATATACATATACATAATATATACATATAAATACATACACCACGAAATTTCCGTTGGAAAGCAAAGATGCTATCAAAAACTGTGTGTTAAATTATATGATTTACTATTATTATTATTATGTTATTATAATAAAAGTTTCTATGTTCCTCAAGAAAGTGCATATATTCCTATATATATATGAACCGTGAGCTATGAATCTTGACATTTATTTATGCATAACTAACAATTCTAGGAAACTGGCAGCTTCGTTTGCTTTGAGGGTCACAGAGAGTCCACGTCTCATTTCATTTCGTCTCATATTTTATCTGCCATTCTGTTCTTTACTTTACATTTTTAAGGTATTAGTTATTCATATTCATAATAACTACCAGTAATTGACTTTGAATAAAATGCTTTCTTTTCAGTCTACATTGCATCTTTATTGTAACTATAACTACTCAAAAGTTGCTTATGTAATGCATTATGGGCATACATAATAATTACATTTTATATTTAGCCATTTGTAGCTTTTGTAGTTAACAAAGTAGTTATCGTTACCGAATATTCCTGCTGATAATATGGGTGTATACATGTACAATTATCATTGCTGTAAAACTTTGTCAACTTTATGGTCTTATGAATATGCATTATTTCCTTCCATGTGTAACTGAAAGAATACGATACACATTTCTTGTCGACGACAATAATTTCATGAATATGAATGATGAAATCGATAACTACACTTTTAAACAAATGCGTGTATGAGCGTATATATATATATATATATAAGCTCCCACCTTGATATTTAATTAGTATTTACGATGTCAAACAAATAAGTTACAGAAATTGGTTCGATTCATCTTATAGTAAATCTATATCTACTATACCCGTATTTTTATCAACATATTTACTACACATCCTTTTGTGCATAGAAAATCTTACACAAACCAAATATCACTGACTGATGACAGAAGAATTTTTGCTTTTTTGAATAAATGAAACTTCTTTAAATGCCTACTTATAAGTATTGTATCATATACACATACTGCTCATTTTGGGAAATGGAGAAAAGAAACGTCTTATTTCTCTTCGTGTGAGATCTATCAGTCCTAATGGAGTGATGATGATATTTCATTGACAACTGACATGTATGTGGAGCAAGTGTGTGAAGAGGCATGAAATAAAATGGCATGTGTGTATAGAGATAAGTATAGTTATAGTTCATATGCATATACCATATACATATGGTACATAGTGTGCCTGTATGTCGTGCCAATATCTATAAACATGTGTGGCTATTTTTGTTCATGAGTTGTATATAATACGTATACATATGTGTGTAATGTGTAATAAATGGATGACTGAATTTTCTCCATATAATATAAAAATGGCAACATCATAGGCAATATGTTGTATAATATATTTTCAAAATACATTTGTATGCTAATCAACAACAAGAAGGACACTACAAGTATTAGCAGTTGCGACAGTAATTAAAATTGAGAATATGAAGGTGAATGGAGGTGATGAGGTGATGAACGCCGCATTGTTATTAGTCTCTGTCTGCCTGTCTTCATCTTCGGCCTCCTCATCTCGAACAGGCAAAGTACGTGAATTCATGTTATTAGATTTAGAGTTTCCTTTGTCGTCCTCGACATGGTCATCATCATTTGAATTTGTACTCATTGTGCTATTATTACTCATGACTACTACTCCGTGTTGACTTAATTGAACAATTTCAGGTTGAACATTTGCCACAGCCGTCGTCGTTGTTGTTGTTGTTGTTGATTCTGTCGTCGTTGTTTCTTCCGTTAAAGTAGGTACAGCTGGTGGGACGGATGTAGATGTAGTGGTAGTAGTAGTAGTAGTGGATGTAGTTGCCGTTGTTGGTTCTTCTTCTGTTTCCGGTCTAATATTATTCCTATGATGATTTGTAACACTATGAGGATTTTTAGGGTCCACACACGTTTTCATGGGCTGGAAGTAAAATGCGGTGGTGATGCATATTAGTCCCTTTTGACAGTCCACAGTTTCCTTGCAAGAGTCTCCTAATTGAAATGTACCTGGATGCGACAAGTAAATTAATTTCAATTATTATTGAAGATTTCATATGAAATAGAAAATCTAACTTTTCTTCAATAACTCAGAAGTAAACTATCTTTGAGCGTGACTTTCCAGCGAGACCCATACCTCAACGTATTGCTCTTAGTGAGTTATATTATGCAACTACGTAAATTTTTTAGCTGCCGAGCGCCATACAGTCAGGAGAAAAGTTAGGTCAACGTTCCTAATAAAAATACTTTGACGAATTTAGCCAATAATACCTATGTAGCTCTTACAGTATATAGTATATATCTATACATAATATACATACTAAACTCTAAGGGATATCTTATACCTCTCTTATCAATTTAACGCCACAACTGTTCTGAGTATTGCCTTTGTTAACCCACAAAGATAAGAAATGTCATAATTCAATAGAAAGCCAATAACATTTTAACCACAACAGCTAAAACCCATGTCCACCTAATGTTAAACTCCTATCTGAAAACATGTTCGCTTAGTGTTAAAGCCCTATATCAAAACGTGTTCAGGTGTGATACATGTCAGTCCGTGCAATGTTGTTGTACTTTAACGTGTCATCATTGATATTTCCAAAAAAAATACAGCTCAAACTTGAATAAGGCACTTTGGTATGGGTCTCGTTGGAAAGCCACGCTCAAAGGACGATACAATTATGGCGACCCTCTGGGTCACGGAAACAAGGTCAATGTACCTATTTTCTCACGAGACCGACATCTCCTCTCTATACAGTCGAAACCGGGCATACACGAAATTTTGAGTCCACCATCGACGCCACAGGGCCCTGTCTCTGCGATTAAACACTGTGGTGTATCTATATTACTCTCATCAATTGGCGAGTCACTCCAAGCTAGGTCCCAGCTGGGGACATCAGCGATTCGAGTAAATCTGGCACAAGCACATGAACCTTCTTTGCAGTCCAAATACACATTGTCCGAACTCCCACGAGGGGTAAAAACACATTGTTGGGCCGTTTGACAGGGTCGATTAAAATTTGGATTAAAATTCAAATCACCATACACAAATCCGGGGAAACTTTGGGGGAGGCTTAACCAGCTTGTGGCAAGCAGAGTTAGAACATAGTTAAAAATCATTACATTTGCACTTTCCCCACCCATAGTTTTATAGTTTAACAAAATGAAACAATGAAAGGCACACAATAATCCAGTAAGCAGTAAATGTTCCACTTTTCCACTTTCTCTTTCCTGGTCTCTTGACCTGTAAATTGAATTCATACATACAGAAATTTTTAGTTGCAAGATTCTCTGTCTATATACATACATAATATTATTACTTATCACCAATAATGATCGTGTTTATGATGGAATTTTTCGAAAAATCTCTTACCGGTATAGAATCTGATTCGCCAATTTTTTGCTTTGCAATTACTGAACTTAATTGGCATACGCCGGGTGTATACACGCTATATGTCCACAATACACAGCCTATGTAAAATGTAAACCAAATGCCGGAGAAAGACACTGACTCAGGATGAGAGAGATTGAAGGGGGGAGAGAAAGAAGGAAAAATCAGTGGGAACTTAATTAACAGACTCTAATGGGTGTAAACGCAGTAATTTATCTAGACAGTCAACTACAGTGTACAACTACATACGTCAGTTGTACACACCACGCACACGATGAATGGAGAAGCAAAAGAGAATTGAGGAAATATGTGAGTGAGTGACGAGGATAGACGGGAGGAACGAAAAGATATAGAGAGATTGAATCAGATTAGAATTAAATTTGTACTATAACAACTGTTTTACTATTATGGGTGACTCTCTCTCTCTCTCTCTTTTCCTCTGCTTTTCGTTTTAGTTTTGTGTCTCGAGTCTCAAGACTGATGTTTTTGCAAAGAACAGTCGGAATTGAATAAACTTTGGTGAATCTCCGACGTCTGTCCTATCTCTCTCTCTCTCACTCTCTCTCTCTCTCTCTGTATATGTTTTTCGAACGGCTCTGTTTTGTAAACTGACTTTCCTTCTTTTAAATGTATGTATAGATTATGTTATACGAGTCTTGTGTGCGTGTTTGTTATGGAACACGAAAAATTCCGTGTGGATGCCTGATTCTTCCTTTTCTTTCCTCCTTTCGTTCGATTCTCCTGTGAATCTGAATGTCTGTTCACTTTCTTTCTCCGTCTAACAGGAGTAACTGCATAGTATGTGTACAGTGTACACCATACAATATGTAACATGTAGTGTGTGTACATATCTCGCCCATGAGTATTCCTGTACACTGGTTTTTTGGTATGTCCTCTTGTTCTGGGTCTAGTTGCTTTGTGTGCGTTTTGTTTCTAATTCGCTCCGCGCTCCATTAAAATTAACAGTAATGAAATTCCAGACGCTCTCCTCTTCCTCTCTTCATCCAATCTATTTCCTCGTGTATTAGTGCAATACAATACAATACATGAGCATGTACACTAAATACTTTTACCTTATACATTTACACATATTTATTTACTTATGCGTGTGTGTGAGGAGGATTCAAAAGAGTAGAAAATGGATAGAAATAGTTCTTAAATATCTTGTTCTCCTACAATGCATGTACATTTACATGTACATAATAAATGCATACATAATATGCCTTTGTTCACAGGACGATGTGTAATAGAGTATTTATTTATACAATATAAATATACCCAAGGCATAATGGATATTATTGGATGTGAATTTGGGCAGCTTGGGCTGGTTAAACATGACGACGGTGTTTAGTTGGTTAGTTGTTTTGTAACATTATCGGAAAGAATAATAAATCCTTTCTAATCCACTGACTAAACTGCTCATTCCTCATTCACATCATGTGAATCACATGCATGTATGTATAATGCATACGGTATATGTAGACTCAACTCAACTCTGTGAATAAGGGGAATGTATATGTATAGACACTACCTACTTGTCTTTATTTACTTTTCCATTTGTGTATAAACATACATGTCAAACTCCCCTTTTGGAGAAATGTTCCCGGCAATATTCTCTTCCATTTCTCACGATTAGTTACTTACATACTCTGCACACTTATTTACAGGTCAATGAATAATGGCCATGGCCATACTTTCTGCATTTCTGGAACTGTAACCTGACTTTCAAAGTATGAGATGAACACATCAATTTTTCACTTTCTAATTTGCTTAGATTTAAACAAATATTTATTGATAAGAATAAGAGTTAACCTATTGTCGTTGATCAAGTTTGTCATGTTAGTACGTGAATAAGATTTCTATGTAAATGGAGAGGCGGTGCCTGGTGAGAAAATCGGTACATTTCAATTAGGTGACGCTTGCATTAAAGAAACTGTGGACTGTCAAAAAAGACTAATATGCATCAACTCGGTATTTTACTTTTAGCCCATGAAATTGTATGTGGACCCTCAAAATCCTCGTAGTGTTATACATAAGTAGGTGGATATGTACCATGAAAAAAAAATTACAGAAATTTGTATACATGATTCATGACGTACATAGTTTTTTGAAACATGTTTGATTCCTCCATGTATGTATAATGTATAACGTAATTTCGAGATTCTATTTCACCAGAAATTTCATTAGGTGCATAATATAAAACATGTTTTACACCTAGTTTTCACTTCTTGTTGATCGGCCTTTTACATTGTAAACATGTGGTCTAGTTATGTAATTCTACTAATTGGTGTCGGAACCTGCAATTTTGGTATGTATAGACACATATGCAAGACCTATGTATGAAGTATGAGCTGTAAACGTGAATAGGTACGTATAACATATGTGCATGTGCTATGTAGGTAATAGGCTAGTGTAATGATCATGTTCCCTCCCAGCCAGCCACATAACAAGCCCATTTACAATTTACAACAAGCAATTAGCTAAAAGGTTAACAATTAACTCGCTTGCTAATAGCGGGGTAGGCACTGATTAGAGATGGACACAGTCAATCATTTCAATTTCAATCTATCCGCTAATAAACTTCTCAGTTATGTAACTCACGTGGACTTGCATCATAAAAAAACGTAGTTATACCAATACATACACATATGTGCATAGTTATTACATGCACAGACTTCAGTATAATAGCTTATAACTTAAAACTACGTCAAATTTCATGGAACGAACTGAACATACGATAAAATGTCAAGTCAAAGTCAAACAAATCTCCAGAAACCACAATATAGGTATACAAAAACGTATTCTATGCATGTGTGTGTTTAGTCTTTAGTATTTATGCTCTCATGTTATTGTGATTTTTTTCTTCGAACATCGTCCCGAATGCCATTATATTATATAAAGTCTTTCAAGCTCAAAGTCAAACAATATATTCCCATAAGGACTTACTTTTTTAGCTAGTACCACAGCAGTAGAGCTAGAAACAGTGCAGTAACTAAATACATGTCTATTAGGTATTATTGTACGTATAAGGTATTTTTTTACAACGGCGTGCTTCCCTTTGCAGTTTTTCCATGCTGTATCTTTTGAAGGGATAATAATAATACCAACCTGGAAAAGGATGAACGTTCAATGAATATGCAGTGCATGTATGTTATGTATAGAAAGAGCTGAAAAGGGTAAATGGTAAATTGCATGTTCCATGTCTGTCTTCAAATGTTACCTCATTCACAAACTCACATCATAATTCAGTCAGTTTTCTCACCTTGACCGCTCATAAATTGTTCCCTTCTGATAAATATTTAGGTTATGCTTTTACTTTACAATATTTTAGACATTATGTAAGCATATATAGGAAAATAATATGTGATGCCATGTTTAAAAAAGTGCATATAAATATGTCATCTTAAAATACCTCCTTCAGATTCAATTTATAATATACGTGTAACGTGTAACATACTTACATACATGTATGAACCTACACAAGTACTCTAAATGCAAGTATTTTTTGAAATTTGAAACATTGTTGGAATCACTCCAATAAATAAAAAGGCTTACATGCATCATAAAACATTACACATATTAGAACTTTATATATTGTACATGAGGTTGTGTATTATATAATATTTATGTTCTTGTTATATATTCTAGTGTATTTCATTCTACATTCGATCGCATGTACATACTTATGTCCTCTAAAATTGCACCTTTTCGCTTGATATGAAAAACGAATTGTTCAAGTAATGGGAGGATCCAAAAGGCAGAAGAAGAAATATTGGCTCATTTTAGGAACTTAACCCTTAAGCTCTAAAGCATTGTAAAGTTAAACTTTAAAATGTAAAATATGCAGTAGAATTCCTCTATTTTCACATGGTAAAGATGGACTAACTACAAAGTTACTTGCTTGTACTATGTATTATGTAATTGTAAAAGACTACACAATAATATTATGCGATACAACGCGCAACATCCCTACAATGTCTGTAACAGCATCTTGTTATGTTATTATTAACCACCAGCTCCCATTCTCACAAGCTGTAGATTTTGCAAATTCGACAAATTTCATTAATTCTTTCACGAACCCCGTGTTTACATGTTACATTGACACATAAACACTTTCGACTTTTCAGCACAACGTAAAGTATAATGGGCATTGGAACATTTATAACGCAACGTACACACATGTATATTTCCTGTTCCTTATTTTTCAGTAGGCTTCTGTTTTATAGCTTCTCACATATTATAGACTTTTCTTCTATCTTCTGTATACAATGTACAATGTACTAGTAACTAGAACTAATCTATAGAGCAAATTCTATTAGTTATAACTATTATATATATCTACAATCTACATGTACCATGTACTACAGGAAGAGTAACGAGGGGCAAGGAAAGGATTTTGTAGTTAACAAGTATTATTATGTATTACATACAATAATAGTTTTTATGCCTGAGTATGTGTGTGTGAGTCATGTCGTTTGTGCTAAACATTTTTTACAGCATGCTATTTATTTATGTATTTATGTTCATTAAAAGTTTATGCCGTTGTGAATACAAAGTTTCTAGTCCGAAAAAGTATCACATTTTCTCTATCGCACACAGGCATATTATACAATGCGCATACATGCTTCAAAAATATTAAAATTGTGGCAAACTGGCAGAAAACAGAAGGTCGTCATATGTGTGTAGTCTGTATAGGGAAAGGAAAAACCTAGTTTATCCGTAAATAATAAAAATTAATGTTTAGTAATATGTACTCTTGTCATTCTCTTCTGGAATGCGTAAAAGTATGAAAAATACAGCATAAAGATACCTCCGTACTATCGTTAGTCATATTTCTATGACCAATAATCTAATCAAAGACTATATCTACAATTTACACATATGTATTTACTATCATGCCATAATATCATGCAAGCATACTTTTCTTGGTTGGATATAACAATCTACGTATACATACATGGTACAGTAAATTATATAAGACAACATGACAAAATCAAATCGATGTGAGCTATTATAAATACGATTGACGCCATTAATACAAATACACATACTACATACGCATCATATACATATTGTATTCTTTTTGTACAAAACACAAAACGTACAATACATGCATGTATTATGTATATGTATGTATGTATGTATAAATAAAGCATATCGTAAAATTTGGGCTGGGAGCCAGATTACAAACCAAACAAGAGTTTATTTTAGGAGATGTGGAGAAAAAAAAACTTGTTTATAGTTTATTATAACAAGCTGAAATGCCCATTTTTTTCCTCCTCCCTCTCACCCTTGTCTTGCAAAGTTTTCTCTCTGTCATACAATCATTACTTACTTACTTATGTGTATGTGTAATGTACCAAGATCGTGATGTTGTAGACACAGATACTCACACAAGAGAATGTGCATCAATCTATAATCCACAGATATACAAACACACACATACACATACAATCAGGACATTGACAAACAACTTTCGCTTTCTCTTTTCCCTGTGAAAATACTGATAGAGATGTATAAAAGGATGGAGTGACTCTCTCGTTTCGGGTCAAGTGTATGCAAGCATATTAATTAATTACACGGAGTATATTATATTATATATACATCCATATTATATGTAACAAGCATTCTCTCCGTCTTTAATTTCTGCATTCATTAAAAGCTGAAAGGCCGCACATACATGTATAAATGTCCTGGACTCGCGAGACAAGTTCACACGATACGGTACGACACGATACACGATGAACACTTAAACTGGATAGTCAAATATCAAATGTATTATGCAGTTCATTTTTATGCTCTCATTTTTACTACGACCTAAGTGTGTTTTGAGTTTTGGAGCAGCAAAAATTACTATTACTGTAATATTTGAGTTTATTTCTATATAGTCCATCCTTTTAGTTTTTTCGATCGTATCGTGCATCGTGCATGCCTGCATCTCGCGGGGAGAGGGTTTGACTTTTTTGCCTATCTATTGGTGAAATTTATGCAAATAAACCAAACCGTACTACGCCGACACTTGACTTTGAGTAGGAAAAAAATGACTGCATTCTAATTTTCTCCTTGATAATCTGCGTGTAATATGTAAAAAGGCGTGTAGCAGTTACGTTACATTTTATACATTTCTATCATTTTTACAGTCCGTCCCTTGGTATACATACATTGGAGTACATAATATCCAGGTTCAATGAACAGATAGAGAACCTACTACCTACCTTATGTATTAAAGATTACAGATATTCTATAGCCGTATGCTTGTATGTATTTATTTATATTTACGCAAAAGAGAACATGTCACGTCAGCTGCGTAAAATAATAATATGCATATCAATAATATCATCGTATTCACAAGCCCTTGCAAGTAAGTATGTAGAAGTATCGCAAAAAATATTTTTTAAACCTATTTCCTTTCAATGTCGTCCTCATGATGCCAATCAGAATCAGATCTCATATTCGTATCATATTTCATGGAACAAAATTATTGGAATAGACAACTTTTCCTGGCAAGTCTACATTTGTGAAGAAATAGTAAATTATTTATCATTTTACTTTTGGTTTGGTACGTAAAAACTTGTGTGTTTTGTAAGATTATTAGCTGACTACGTATTCATTTTCGAGTTTCAAGGTTTCCTCTTCAATTTTAAATAAATCGTAGTAAGGAATATAGGTATTATTTTTGAAAAATATATATTTTAAGAATATTAACGGTTACATCAGTAATAATTATCATGCCACAAAAGTTATAGCCCATAACCTTTCTCTAGGCTTGTCTTCTCTACTCGTATAATGAATACTACTGGGATGCATACAAAGTTTTTGAAAGACAGTAAAATGAATATGTTTCAAATTTCATTATTTTTACTAGCAACAGGGCTGAAAACTATACTAGCAGAAAAATAACATTGGTATAAGATACCGCTACTGCTTAAGTATACATACTTGGATCTCATGAGACCCGAGCGAGAGTAGAAAGACTAGAGATTATTAAATGTGTTTTTAGTCAAAGAATTATTATCTCCGACTCCTGCTGCTTTGACGGGTGGATGTACTTGGTCTAAATGTCATTCTTTAAAACTATCCCATGTATTTCACAGTCCTTCTATTAAGATCCTTATATTATATAAGGACTGTGATGTATTTTATCTCAATGTCGACAAAAATAGCATTGAAAAATGTATGCATAGAAAATATACATTTATTAGAATAGGACTATTTTTCATTTCGTGGAGCATTTTGATAAAAAGGCTACCGATGATATGAGTTTACAATGATAAGCAACTAGAAAAAACGGGAAGGACAGGGAATAAAATATTACTATAGACAAAAATAGGTGACAAATATTTTACTTCAAAATCTCATTTAGTTTTATTGTAATCCTAGAATATGTCAAGGAAATAATTACTCAAAAAAAATAATAATAAAATCTGTCCACACATCTTTCATAATATGTGATAAAATTTGATACATAAGTTTAGGTTAGCTGATTCATTAAAAATACTCCCAAACTTCATGTTGCGTACAATGCGCAATGTGTATATGCAATACACAAAAAAATTACAGTGTACTTTTGCTTAAATTTTAAAAGTATGAAGAAGTATGAACGAAATGATTATACTTTGTTGATCGATCAAAATACCCTGTCTCTGTTCATCCGAAAAGATGGCTTTAGCAAATGTAGTGTGTAGTAGTTGGAATTCAAAGTTTTTGCACCAGAATTGATGAAGCTCCGCCACCTCCATTACAAATAGCAGCTACTCCATATTGACCAGGTTGCAAAGCATGACATAAGTGAACTACGATTCTAGATCCAGACATTCTAAATAGTTTCAAAAACAAAACATAATAAACGAATTATACATTGAACAGTTAAATGCTGCACATACTATAGGTACAATTAGCATCCTTCGTTTAAGACACGGTTTCATTTTTAGAGTATTTTTATTGAGGAAGGGATTCAGCAATACCCGATCGGATGACCAAGGGACACAGCACCTCCATGTATATTTACTTTGGCTGGGTCAAGGTCAAGTATTTTTATGTTGGCAAGAACAACAGCACTAAACGCTTCATTTATTTCCCACATGGATATTTGTTCCTTCTTCACTCCACATTTTTCAAGAAGCTGTATTAGAGTAGGGGAAAAACGAAACATGAGCATAAATAAAGTACAATATTATACTTTAACTGAAACCAAGTATACAAATATGTATTTCTTTGTGTAATGTATAATATTATGTAATATTACTTTTGGGATAGCTAATGCTGGGGCTGTAGAAAAGCTTATAGGATCAGATTCAGCATCTGCATAACCAACTATTCGTGCTATTGGTTTTTTCCCAAATTTTGAAGCAATTTCTTCTGATGCTAAGACGAGTGCAGCAGCTCCATCATTTAGAGTTGAAGCGTTTCCAGCAGTTACAGTTCCACCTTCTTTCTATAATAATATATAGAAACAGTGTAAACTTACAAATGGTTATATAACTAGCGAAAGGTTCATACTACAATTTCAAAAGCATTCCTTGTATTCATTAAAAATAATCGTTTATATTATTTATTATATACCTGGAAAACTGTTTGTAATTTACGAAACTTTTCAATTTTTATTCTCTTGTATTCTTCATCTTCGACGATTTGAGTCTCTGGTTGTTTGTTTTTTAAAATCTTAACTGGCCAAATTTCTTTTTTAAAAACTCCAGAAGCCCAAGCTTCTGCACTTTTCTTGTAACTACTCAAGGCGTAGTCATCTTGTTCTTCACGAGTAATGTTATACTGAGCTGCTGTATGTTCTGCACAATTTCCCATATGAATTTTGTTGTATACATCCCATAGTCCATCCCCAATGATACCATCCTAAACATAAAGAGATAAAACAAGAGAAATAGAAAATAGAACAGTAATGATACTAAATATATATATTATATATACTATAATATGTGTAAGATTTTTTACTTTAATTATGCCCAATGTCCATGATTGTTTAATACACTTACAGCCAATGTTGCTCCTCCATAAGGTAGCTCTCCTCTCTTTAAGTAATAAGGTACGTTTGACATGGACTCCATACCGCCGGCAATCATTAAACTTTGATCTCCACATTTTATATTTTGGGTTGCAAGCATGATGGACTTCATGCCGGAAGCACACACTTTATTAATTGTGGTACAAATGGTCGTTTTGGGTAATCCTAAGAAGAACGTTTAAGAAAATATATATACAAATTATATAAATTGCAGGTATAGCTTCAATCTTCAAACTCATTATTCACAAAATGTAGTGATAAATGTAGTGGTTGCATAATATAGATAAAAGTAAATTATAAAATATACACGTAAAAAAATAAGTTATTTACCTGCCCATATTACAGCTTGTCGTGCGGGTGCTTGATTTAATCCTGCTGAAATGACATTTCCCATATAAACTTCTTGAATCTCAGAAGCATCAATCTCACTTCTGGCTACAGCTCCCTATATAAATTAAAATTTTAAACAAAGTCCAGAAATAAAAAAAATGTTAATTATTGAATAATCTAATGGGCCAATAAAATATAATTGTATGTACTTAGTTTGTACATCAAAAGTCAACGCCAGAATACATACCATGTATCCTAAACAAGTTTTACCTTAATAGCTTGTGATCCTAGTTGAGTTGCTGTCAATGAAACAAAGTTACTTCTAAATGACCCGATCGGTGTCCTAACTGCACTCAAAACTAAAACGTCTCCCTTCCTTGCTGGAGAAGATGTACTAAAGTTTTTCTGAGTAGCATTATTGAACAATAAAAAAGGATATTTCCTCGATCTGTTCAATACCTTTATATGATTCATGTTTCACAATTATTATTAGTTAAGTATTTAATAATAACTGCCAAAAAAAATTAATTATACTTCAAAAATATTCGATAAAGATATCAGCTGTTTGAAGTTTGAAGTGTGAACTTTGATTCTCAATTCTCAGTTCTCATTTAATTTTTTTTTCGTACTCATATAAGTTAGCATAGAGTGGCATTCAAAGTTCGCGTTCTTTTTTTTCCTTGTAAATCTATGATTATCTAAAGGAATTTTTGAACCTTCATTTTTAATTTAGGTTTCGTCTTGTATAAGTGAGCGTGCTAGTTTTTCGTGTAGTTTTAAAGTTTCATAATATTATATTTTTGTATAAGAAAAACGGAAGCCTTTTTTGAAAAACATTAACAGTGTACTTAACTATACATTATATTATAGTGTGTAGTACATTAATAATCGAAATTAACTTTGACTTGGCTCAAATAATCTGACAAAATCATATTTAGACGACGCAGTTTTGTTCCTACATATTTTATATACACATACCACACACATACTACATAATACATACTGTACATCCTGTTTCGTACATACTATACTATGTATGTACATGTTATACCAGCAGCTGCAGCATCATTACCACTATGTGACTAATATATAGAAAGTAATACATACATATATATCGTTAGTATTTTTCCTTTCACAAAACTCTCTCTCAATACTTATATAGAAAAGTATAGCTAAGTAATACATATTTTTGCCTGATAAAAATACAACAGTACAACGAACAAATATTATTTTATAACAAAAATGATAAGTTTTGTGTCTGCTATTCGTCCTACTGATATGATGTGGACATGAAACTATTATAATAGTACATTTTATAGAAAAAGCCATAATATTATCCCTATATCATTATATTATAGGTAGTTAAAGTGAATTCAACCAGAGGCTAAATAAATTCCACAAAGTCCCCTCATTCATTTTGTTAACATTGGGTGTGGTTGTTCGGGGGTTCTCTTCGAAAGAGGAGAGTTAAGGTCATCCCAAAAGAAGAAAAAAAACATTGAAATGATCCTGCCACCAGGTTCTAGGTAAGATGATTTAGTTAGTTTGGTATGTTGTTGGGAAAACTCTGGAGAAAAATATTAAAAAATTTCCAAAGAAGTTGTACTAGTAGTAGTAGTAGTAGTAGCAGCTTGTTCTAGGAGGTCCCGTCCGCGTTGTAGTTTTTAGTACTCGAGTAGTAGTCGAACAAGCAAGAGATATTTCTTACACTACGCTATAAAATATAATACTATTTACATTTCAACCTTTTTACACATAGTATTTTTACAATGTTGATATACACACATAGTATATCAATTATACATCCCAGTCTAGTCTACATGCCTATAGAGTTTCTTTGAAAAGTCATCTTAGTCATTTTTATACTTAATTTATTTCATGTTCGACGTGCTCTATTTACTTTTTGTAGGATAAATTAACAAGAATAATATTGTGTGGAATAAAATATCCTATTTATTTTTCTTCTCTTATTTTCTTCTTAAATAGAACAATGTCAGGAAATATTACTGCAACGAATAGTACTAGTACCACAAATAGTAATAACAACAACAATAATAGTACCCACCAAACACAGAACTGTGTCAATGAGCCTTCAAATCGTATGATTCTTCCTACTCAATCTCGGTAAGTATTTTTTTAATATTCTATGTATACTCTTTCCATTTTGTAACTTTCATCTGTTTTATGATTTTATAAACCTTCTTGTGTAATTTTAACCATGGTAGGAACCAGGAACGGCGTGTTTCATATATATGCAATACATATGTTACATATGTATTTTACATTAGATGAGTCGATAGTTTTTTTGTAGTATAGATTATAGTTATTTTCTAAGTAACTACTACTACTAGTTTTTGTAGATATGTACATTATTAAATATTTGATAGGCTAGAGCATGCAGTATGCAGGCATCACCATTTAATTGGGGATATGTGAGAGATCTCCATGTTGGTTGAAACAAAAAGTGTTAAAAAGAACACATTTAAGTACCTCGCCGTATAATGGAGGCTTCAATCATCATGCATGGCATTTTTCGAGACAAAAGTTTACTTGAGGCCATAACCAGGTAACATAACATATAGGTCATAGGCATTCTAGTTTATTTTCTTTGAGAAGTGTTAAATTTACAGTATAATATAATATGCCCCATGCTGAGTACTTAAGTATAGTGAATAGTAAGCAGAGTGTCGGCAGTTGCTTTTTATAGAGTTAAAAAGGCTATACACAAGCTGTGTGTGGTATGCATATATCTATGATTATTTTATTTTCTTCACAATCCCAGCTCCAAACAAGCTTGAACTTGTGCTTGTTTGGCGTTTTTTATTGTGAAAATTAAACCTTGGATTTTAAAAAACACAAGTTTAATCATTTTGTTAAAAAATCGTATTAAATTTGAACCTATAACTTCCTACAGTAGATCTAAAACAAATTTCGTAATATGTAATCAAAAGTTGTAATGATCGGCGAGTTATTGACACATTTCTGTTTGGCACGTCTATCTCATATCATATTATCTTTCATTTTCAGACTATGAAGTCATAGTCGTTTTATTGCAATTATTTATAAAGCAAAAAAATGACGCATGAGAACTCAGTTATCTTTTTCCTGTTTCGCCAATACTCAAGTATGTAAATAGTTAAATATGTGCACATTATATTTTGAAATGAAGTAGTAAACAGTAGGGACATAATAATATAGTTGAGTACGAACAAAATGTTTAGTCAGTAGCTGTGTGGCTGTATTCTAAGTACCTGATTTTGAATTTCTTTGTTGCAAACTTTAAAACTACCCGTACTCAACACTATCTTGTATTTAAACTAGCATTGAAATACTGTATTATAATAAAGACAAAAAGCAAAAAGATCGTTGTCGTTAGCATATTCGATACATCTATCTATTTACAATCAAGTTGTATTCATGAGGTTTGTAATATAATTTCAATGAGTCCCAAACTCGCATGTATTTCCATGTATTCTAATTTTGTTGTGAATGTATCTTGTTCTTTCTTTTTTCAGCAATGATCAGCTTAATCCCTACAGTCGTCATACCGTCAACTACGATGTTATGAAATCAGAGTATGAACGGCTAATGACTTTCTTCACGGTACCACCATGGCCAGTATCATTTATACAACCAGCCGATTGTGCCCGTGCTGGATTTTTCTTCGTGCAGGAGGGTGATAAGGTAAATTTCAAGTTTCTTAAAACAGTCTCCGTATGTAATGTTATCATTCTGCTTACATTCTGCTATACATTAGTTTTGTTCTTATCATTTTCAAGTAAAGTTATAGTAGTATTTATGTCGTATAAAAATATTTCCGAGTCCGAGGCCATAGCATATCACTATCATTTCAGGTTTTTGGAATATTTTTTAATTTATTGACATACAAAAAGTAGTGTAAGGAATACAGTACAGTTCATTGACCTTCAGCAAGTTTTTAGTCGAAAATTTTACTAGTTGTACTACATAATATTATATCGTTCACAATCCCAGCTCCAAACAAGCTTGAACTTGTGCTTGTTTGGCGTTTTTTATTGTGAAAATTAAACCTTGGATTTTAAAAAACACAAGTTTAATCATTTTGTTAAAAAATCGTATTAAATTTGAACCTATAACTTCCTACATTAAAACTAAATTTCGAAATTTTAAGCTTCAGTATCCTTCTTTTTTACTCACTTACTTAGTATTTTTTAATTACTTGCAAACTAAATAGTATAAAAATATTATACAACCGTGAGTAGCCTTGAGGGCATATCGAAAGTTAAGACACAGAAACACATAAGAAACAAAATAAGGGAAAGGACTTGAGGTTCAGCGGTCACTTTTTTAATCTCCACTTCATTATATTTGAATACGTAGATATTTTTTAGATATTTTTGACAAACCCTTGGCAGTAGCTAAAGGGATTATACTTGCAAAGGACAAAAAAATGACCGCTGAGCATGTAATCTTTTACCTTTACCTCTCTACCTCTCTTACTTACTAGCTTATACAAAACATTGTTATTTTAAGAATGCTGTCAAATTATTATAATATTACGCATTAGAAGGCAATTTCTGGGATGGTTGTTTTTTTAAACTAATTCATAACATTTCTTTCAATGCATTATTTTTTTAGGTACAGTGTGCCTTTTGCCGTGGAGTTGCCGGAGAATGGGAGCCAAATGATCATCCAATGACGGAACATAGAAGACATTTCCCTAGATGTCCATTTGTTTGTAATTTACCAGTTGGAAATATTCCCATGAGTCATGATGATGACGAAGAACCTCAGACAACGCCAGCTCCAGAGGAACCCTTTGATCTAGGTGTCGACGTATGTGGACCTTTTGATGCCGCATCTTTACATCCAGAAATGGAATCACGTAAGAATGATAAGGATGATATTTTACAATTTCGAAAAATACTGTTTTGATTCACAATCCCAGCTCCAAACAAGCTTGAACTTGTGCTTGTTTGGCGTTTTTTATTGTGAAAATTAAATTTTGGATTTTAAAAAACACAAGTTCAATCATTTTGTTAAAAAATCAAATTGAATTTGGACCTATAACTTCCTACACAAATTAAAAATAGAAAAAAACTATTACTGTTTGCTATTATTTTAGATGACTTTGCTCAGGTTTTTCTTGTTTCAAAATTTCAATTTTTCTTACTTACATAATTTCCTAACCAATAGGGTTTAAAGATTTTAGACTAAAAGAAAAGTTAATAGTTTTGTAATCTTGGCCATAACTAATTAGTTTTTGTCATTTTCTAAATTTATAGCTCGGATAAAAGGATGTCGTCCACTTCGTGCTTCTATTGAAGAATTTTCAAATCAATACGCCCTTAAAGAATGTCGTGGACCGAGTAATTCACAGATGGTCACATCCCAGGCTCGACTGAAAACTTTTACTGACATGAAATGGCCTTCGACGACTGGTCAAAATCCCGAAGTGTTAGTTGAAGCCGGACTGTACTATACAGGATCTCAAGATATGTGCAAATGTTTTTACTGTGATGGAGGACTACGAAACTGGGAAGCGGGAGACGATCCTTGGGTGGAACATGCTCGGTGGTTTCCAAAATGTACTTACGTTATTCTTAATAAGGGCGATGAATTTATTAAACAAGTAACTGAGGAACTATCAAAACAAGGATCAGCTGAAGAATCTAGTGAAGCTGCATCTGCTTCATCCTCAAGTTCCAGCCAATCATCTTCAAATTCCAGTCAATCCTCTGGCGTGCTCCCGTCAAGTGCACGCTGTAGCACCAGTAGCAGTAGTAGTAGTGATGAGGAAGAAATCGAACCCAGCCTGGAAAGAAATTGTAAGCAAACAAATATACAATACATAAATATTATGTTATGTGCTGTAGATTCTCTATATATTTGAATGCCAGCCAAAGTTTATAGTGTGTTTTTTTTACCCCTTCAAATGATTGGAAATGTATGATATAATTTTATGTGACTAATTTTTGAATTACTTTTGTTTTGTTTTATTAGTTGGAATTGAAATCGCATCCGTGAGTGGTAATAGTACAAGTGGAGTTGAAACCAGCTCTAGCAATAGTGACCGTAGCTCGAGGAATAGTATTCGCGAGTGTACTAGCACCAGTGGAAATAGCAGTGGAGAAGAAGAGGACGAATCTGTTTCTGTCAAGAAAAACAAGAAATTGTCAGAAGGTAATTTATTGCTGAAAATATTAATCTATATTTGATACGTTATTTATGGGTTGAAATAAATGAATATAAAACAATGGACGTATAATTAATGAATTATACAACTATAGTTCTTATGATTTAATGTTTTGATTTGTTTGTTTTTTATACAGAAAAAGAACAGGACTTGGTAGAAGAGTTGAGGAAGTTAAGAGAAGCTCGTCAATGTAAAATTTGTATGGATGACGAGATTTCCGTAGTCTTTCTGCCGTGTTGTCACTTGGTCTCATGCACTAAATGTGCCACCGCCTTTACACACTGCGCTTTATGTCGTCACCCTGTCAAGGCTTTGGTAAAAACCTACATGTCATAAAAGTCGCAGTGGTATTTATGTTATATTGTATAAATATAAATTTGTGTATGTATGTATAAAATAAGAACACTCTTTGAGTCAAAGCTACGAACAACAATTATACATGTGTGTAATTGTATTATATGAGCGAACGAAATAATGAACTGTTAAATGTAATTCATAATTTATTAATTCTTCAGTAACTCTACGGGTGCGAATGTTAGAATATTATCTAATCTTATTATGCAATATTGTATCAGATTTAATTTTCACAATACAATTGCATTTGAGTGGTTTGCTACACTTTTTTCACACTTGTCGTTTTATTGGCTTCTCATTATTTTAGCTGTGGTCTAGATAATACATAATCGATCAATTTCGCATAACATAAGTATCTCGTAATATACCAAATGTATATATATGTAATACATAATAACAGCAACATATCATTTACTTGATTGAAATCTATAGAGGTGTTGCATACTCAATAAAGTATTATTTTCTTTGAACAAGGTGGATATTCTTACGACAATGATTTGCTTATTTTAATAGTTTTAATTAAAGCATCAAACGATGAAATAGATATTTCCATTTGTTTACAAGTTGTCACAAAACCCTTTTTTTTGGATAGGAGGAAGGCATAAAAATAAGACATGGGGCCGATAAAATGCTCGAAAATTTACATGCAGAGGTTTTAGTTTGTGCATATTATTTAAGGCAGATTGTAAAGTACGTATCATGTATATATAACTGAAGTGATGGTGCTATTACATAACATGATGTTAGGATACTATGAAAGTTTAGAGTTTAGCATGCTGTATTTACGCGAGTCTTTTATAGCACTAGAACCATACACCTATTCATACATGTATGCATAGGTCTATGACTAGAACCTTCAGTGATCTATTCTAATTTGGATTTATTCAGTGGTTTTCGTTGATAAAGTAGCGGTGAAACCGAAAACTATAATAGCATAACCGTTATAATTTGGGATTTGGGATATTTTAGTTTTTTACCAAAAACAAATTGCATTATTTGTCTCGTTATTTTTGAAGTCGACTAACTGAACAAAATCTTATGCATACCTAAGTAGTAAAAGATTCTTTATTTAGACATTTAATCATTTTGTTATTCTACGAAGGTTAATTTATGGGATGTTTTCCATCATAACCTATGCATAAAAAGCTTTTTTGTCTCCCTCTTTGTACACTATGTGTGCAGCGTAAAGTGCAGTACATCATTGAACTTCCATCACCGTGCATATATCTTGAATATAGATGATAGTGGACACATCCAGGGTGACGGAAATGGTAAATTGAAATTGTTTTTATTCACCCACATCAGCTATATACCGATTACCGATGATATAGTTCGCGGAAGTTCGTCTTCCCATTTTACATCCCATTTTTTATTAATTATTTGTTATTTATTGATTGTGTCAGTAGGTGATCAATAAGAAGTGTCTTTGTCTTAAAAACTTTCTGAATATGTAATTGGTAAATTTTTTGGTTGTTATTTCCATATTTATTGGCCATGAAACCACCCCGCATGCTTTGTAGTGGTTTTAATAAACTTTCATACATTTAGAATTCAGAGGCTTTGCCCCCTAATTTTGGGTGACTTTCTACTTGCATGATAATATATTGCGATTAATTAGGAGTAAAGTTATGTTGGTAAAGTGCATTAATTGTACTCTCAACTTGCAGGGAAACTAATTAAAGGCATCTTTACCCTAAGAGATGTGTATGCATAATGCGTAGAATAGAAAGACGAGAATACCAGGTAGTTACAGAATACCAACTGTGTGGGAAATAAATATGGAATTGAAAAAATCGAAGAATCAGAAAATACGACGCGTAATTTGTTAGCAGGTAAAGACTGCGTCGTTAGTCTTTACATATAAGTAGGTTGTAGGATGATAGTACATAGTAAGTTCTGGTTCCATGTAACTGCAGTGTCAACTAGTTCAGGAAATTTAATTTTGCAAGAAACGTCTAAAATCAGGGGTGGGGCTCACAGAAACTTGGCAATTGTCATTTTTTCTGGTTTCTGTATGATTACTATTAAATAGTGATGCGCTCAAAGGCCAAGATGAAAGCTTTTCAGTGAGTCGATTCAAAAAAGAACGAGACGTCGCACATGCTTAACTTACTTCAATATGATGCAAGAGTACATAGCATCAGTGATATACAATAAATAAAGTCGCATGATAAAAAGTAATGACAAATGACAAAAGGGATGATTATTTAGTGCAGTTTTCATCATAGGATGATTCCAGCATAGTGTTACCTTTTAAGAATGACAAAAGCCAGAAGGTAAAAAATAATTTGTGCATTTAATATTGCGGCCTGTGATTTTGTTTCTAGTCTATGATGAACTGTAGGCTACAGGTTAAAGAGTAAAGACCATGATATATAATAATATAATACATAATATATGATGTCTTCCCATGTTTGTCGTCATTATTGATGGAGCTCGAGTGCCTTAGTTATGCTGATCTCATCACGTCAATAATGTAGGTGTTGTTTACATTTAAATTTTCTATGCGTGTAGCATTATGTATTTATTACTCATTCTTTATTTTTGGTATGTATGTATTTGGTATTACTATACAATATTCAGTATAATAGACACGCACAGTTATACATACATACAACGTTGAACTAGTCGATTCACTTTAATATTTTTCGATCTCTGTACACATAATAATATATATAGTTTATTGATAGATGTAGGTATTTCGTATAATGGTTCATTTTAATGCAATATAGGATAGAGTAAATATTAGTCGTATTCGAATTTAAGTATAATATATTTATAATGCATATAATATAGACAGTGTGTAAGATTTAAAAGACTTGTAATTATAGTTGAATATATAATGTAGCAGTAATGAGTATAATATACTATATATATACGTATATACGTATGAAATTATATGGTCTTCATTAATTTCATCTAAAATGGTTTATGTATACTGATGTGTAAACAGTACACTATTTTTTTAAAGAACCTACACATTAGTTCCGTCATTACTCTGATAATACTTTTAAATACATAATGGTTATTGTAACTGTACAAAATGCAGTATCAATTTACAATATAAGAGTATATACTTACATATTTTACAAGATTGAGTAGTTCTTACTTCTGTTTGTTTGCGTGTTTGTTGTCAGTTGTCATTGCCATTATACATATCATGTATGAAGTATAAACCTACAATTTTAGGGGGTTTAACACGTAACATAATGTTAATGAACTATGAGATACACATATACTTGAGTTTTATAAAACTGTTTTTATGTTGTTCAGAAAAGGAAAGAAAAGGGAATGAAAATTCTCATGTATCAATAGCTTTAAGTTATACACACATTCTAAAGCTTATTCAGTATAGTGTATGATTTGTTACTTGTTACGGTTATTGTTTGGTTAATTATTGCGAGATGACGAAAGACACAAACACAAGTTAATAAATCTCAATAAATTTGTGCCTCTATTATGATTTTGTATGTTAATGAATATTTTGACTCAATTCTTTACTCATGTTGTTCCCTGCATGCCTTCGACTCGTCCTTGCATTGCTCGAAACAAAAACTGTTTGTCGTGCCCTTCAAGTACTAGTAAATGTCGAAGGGTTTGTATCATCTTTTCACCGTCGCTAATCACACATTTATAATACATGGCCAAGCATACGAAGATTATCAGTAGAGGCAAACTCCACTGGGAACATTTTAAATGCGCAAGGAAGTACGCCGTCATATTGTTCTGTATCGTTGTCTTTATGTACTGTCCAGTGGTTCTGTAATACAAATACGAAAGAAATCGGAAAATTATTTAACACTGCATATTTTACTGATAGTGAAACCATTTAATCTTTAAATACTTTATCTGAAAAAAATTAAACTATCATAAGGCTTTCTTACGCATATTCCTTGAATGGTCCACACTCTGTAGAAGGCTTAAGCCAGCCGAAGATATAAATGAGCACTAAGATTGTAATGGCAAATGTGATCAATTTCATCTTAATCATCAGAGTTTTTATTGGCTTAAAAATGTCCGGTGATCCGCTGCAGTTGGCGAGAATACTGAATGTTTTTACTGAAAATAGAGTTGTTGAGGAATTTTCATTAATTTCAAAGGTTTAATTGCATAGTCCAATATTTTGTTACGGTGACTAGTACGTACAACAAAGGTAAGTTTAGTTAATGTAAAATGAGTAGTTAATTTATGACTATGATTTATTTAACGTGTCAAAAATGAACATACTGAAGAATAATAAAACCGTATAAATACAAATGGCGACCGGAAGAACAGGTGTAAAATAGATTCCCAACCACGAAAGTGCTTGAATATTTAAAATCTGTCAAAAACAAGAATATTATACAATATTGAACAGCGATTGTAGGTATAGTCATTAAATGCGGAAATATGTTATTGTAATATAACATATTTCCGCATTTAATACATACAATAAAACGGCCTATATTAGCGTGGAGTATTTACTGTACATATACACGTAATGCAAACGGCTCCCGTATAAATTTCTTTTTACTTTCCCCACTTTCACTTAATGCAAACCAGGTTTTAAAATGACTTACGTCACAGTAATTCCAAATTATGTGAAAGTGCACAGCTCCAATAGGAAGAATTCGTCGAAGCAGCGCTCTGATTGGTTCCAACATGAATGTTACCAGTATCTTCAATGAAATGTCGACGATGAGAAACCTGAAAGATTTTCATTCATTCGAATATATATGAATGAACAGGGTTCATTGAAGACATTTACGTTTGTGTAAACTTGAATTTACATTTTTGCCATACTTTCAGTGCATAAATAAATGTGCCCTTTCCTTTTACTTTCTCCGTTTCTTAGCATGTTGAAAATAAGCGAAAAGAGCTCATTTATTTCGTGTCTGAGAATAAGCACGCATGCATATAATGGTGTAAAAAATGTATGTAGAGTGTGGACTATTCTTTTACTTGTAGATTTCTTGTGCTAAAGTGGATTCCCAACATTGTGTCTCAATCAGGCTGTTTCCAGTTTGTTCGGCGTAAATCATATTGTAGAATTTGAAAAGAAAGCCTCCAAGGAAAATTATTCGAATAATCCAACATCTAACAACCAGGGTGAATATCCTCGTCTCATAATCGAACTTTTCCCATTTGCCCATCTGAAATAACAATCCACATAATAGTCAGCAGTCAGCACGTAAGTATTATGATATTGTTAAATATACTGATAAAGTTATCGCCTTTTGATTTTCTTTCGTTCGCGATATTTACACACAAATTACATATTATTTCTTACTCTCTCCACGCAGAATGAGAGAATAGTCCAGCTGGTGCAAATGAAGATTTGTGGTAAAAAGTGTATAACAATCTCAACGGGATCGTATTTGCTGTCCGCAAAGTTAAAGTTATGACTGAACTCTTGAATGTGAGAAATGAAAGCGACGCAAATCGAAATCAATCCAACAGTAATTAAGTTGACACAGGTGCGAATACCGATGAGACCCAGGCGATTACTTTCATTTTCCACTTCCTGGATTAAAACAAGTGAAAGCAGAAATTGTTGTTTATTAGTTGGTGTTTGATAAGCTTCATCATCCATAAACCATAACTGTATACAATGTCTATTAATTATGGTTGAGTAATGATAAGTATTTGGTAACTTAATAAATGTTTATTCCTTACATTTTGCACATGTGTTCTAATTTCCCTTTGAATGGCACCTCTTTTGAACTCAGCTCCGGCCTTGCACTTGGTGAAATGGTCCAAAGTACAAAATACTAAGTCGGAGAAAACATGTTTTGCATGCTTACTCTCAATGGACTCCTAAATTCACGTTAAAAAGCAGAAATAATCATTTCCTTGAAGCTTTTGTAGAAACAAATGTACATGACGTAAAGAAATTTATTTAAAGTATGAATAATGCCTGTATAATGATACATACAAAACTGAGAGCAAACCTTTAGACATTTCCATATTTGAGCAAAATAATACAGAATTGTGAGTCCCAAGTAGATGGCTAATAGAAGAAGGATTAATCCACCACCTTTAATATCGTAGTATCCGTAGTAAATAAGCGATTGACTATTTGAAAGAAAGTCTGTAAAATTGCCGGTGTTGAGTAATTCAATGTTAATCGGTGAGTACGAGTTGGTGTTGTTGTTGTTATTTCTTATTTGCAGAGGTAAATAATCTTCGTAATTGAGATACAAGTCTCCGACTCCATATTGGCACACGTAGTAAATTGAGAACAATAAGATTGTGAAAAAGTTTAGACACAAAAGGGTTTTGATATCCTCAAAGTAGGTAGTAAAAACGAAGCCGAAGCGATTCTCGATGCTTTTCAAATGCCCGTGAAATAAAGTGTATTTGAAGTGCTGTCGAACGTCGTAGATTGATTTTAAAGCTTTCCCAACTTTCCATTTTAGAGCACCCCAGCCTGTCAGCTTTAAAATAGGATTTGTCTGCGTAAAAAGAAAAGTAAATATGCATGCATTAATTCCTTATACCCAAGAATATACAATAAAAGCAAAATTTATACAATTTTTTCAGCAAATAATACTCAATTGAACGCTTGGACTGATTATAGATTGTCATTTTTTGCACTTTCTCCATTTAACATATTAGAGACAAAATGGGCGTTTAATTGAATCTATACTGCATGCATGTTTAATGTTTATACGTGATAACTTTGGTCAACTAAATTGCATACAATTAGTTGTGCTTTAAGTCCTCGTTTTTCTCCCATTGTGACGGGCATATTTTTAAAGGATTCTAGTTGAGCCATTGTTGACTTTTCATTTGGTAGAGACTCATCTGCCAAGTCTGGCATTCCATCCACAATATATTCCGTTCCACAAATCGTCGAATGCCTGTGTGTGTGAGTTGTTGTCTTCCATCCTGATGCAGAATAAAGGGGAAAAGTAAGAGTATACTGAATACTAATTCATTGCACATCATCTTAAATAAGTATTAGAACTACAGCCCTATGCAGTTTTGCTTTTACTTGAAGCGAAATGTATGCAGTACATCAGATACCGAATAATAGTGTACTCTAACATGCAAGTGTTTTAAGGAAAATGTTTAGACTAATATACTTACCTGAATTTCTCCGCGCAGTATGAGAAGGCAGAGAAATTCTCGTCATTGTTGTTGTAGAACTAACTCGATTCGCTGCCTTATTATAATTCTCTTGATAAAATTCCGATCCTGCTTCTTCCCAATGTGAATTTTGGTTTGCTCGTAAATCCTTACTCGACATGTCGACAACTTGCAGTGTCAAACTTTCTCCTCTTTCCCTTTCTCCTTTGTATATTAGGAACAAGAAGGATTGGCGAAAATACGAAAGATTCGTTCAGAGCGATTCAACTCTTGTATTTATGAGTACGAAGTACGAACTTAATATTACTTACGATTCGTTAATGTAATGTGAACAGGCTTGTGTTGTATACAATACACTAGTAATATACAAGGCTGTTAAATATTTTAAAATCCATATTTAATGCTTTTAAAAGAGAGAAAGAAGATTCTATAGAGAAGAAAAAAATAGAGTTAAAGCTTATATAGGTTCATATAATATTGGAGAAACTCGGACATGGCGCTCCTGATTTACGATCGATAAAATTCCCCTACTTACTTGGATGGAAAGAAAAGAGAAAGAAAGATTGAGTGTAGAGAAACTCAAAATACATACATAGTCTGGAATGGGTATTCTGGAGTATTTTTTCCCTCTGAATCTTTGGTTCGGCTCTTACTGCATACACATAGTACATACACTTTATATAATATTGTTTTGTATGCATGCATTTTAGCCATAGACAATTTGTATTTGAAGATTATATCCTCACTCACTGGTTCGAGAACTTCACTCTTCACTCGTACACACATGCTATACACAGCTTATAATATGCTTTCTTGCTTTCTCCAGCGGGAGAAATCTGTCCATTGCCTTTTCAGAGTAGATAGGTATTAGGTATAGTTACATTTTACATTTTACACAGCATGTGAGTGAGGCTCGATGCAGTAGTAGAAGCAATAAAAAAATTAATACACCGTGTGAAAATTTAATTCTTTTGCAGATTGCATAACGTGTACAACATGGCCTTACATAACATATAATTTTTAACATCCATCACGATACTCATACACATATACGTGTACTTACTATACGTACCATAATATACTTTACTTCGGTAGCAACTAATAACCACACTCACGTCTGACGTTCTTCCATCACATCATAAAATTAAAAGAGTCTGTCGTTTAGAGACTTCAGACATTGACATAAACATTACATGAACGTTTATTTATGAAAGTTAATACAGTAGCAGTGCCAAGTTAAAGGTCGGTGATAAACGAGGAAATACAGCTTTACTCCCAATTCTCAATAACGTGACATGTATTTTATATAAAGGAGCCATGGTAAGAGCTATTTGTTTATTAAAATAAATATCGTATTTTGCGTATTTATTTACTTTTTCTTTCACTCATTATATTATACATTTGTGTATTTCATTTTTTAGTATTATGTATTCTTTTATCTAATATCTAATAAACACTGTATCACATTACAATTAAAGCCATATGTTCAAGTATGGTTACTAATAAATAGAGATAGTATAGCTGCAAGTTTGTGAATGTTGAGTAAACTGGAAAATACCCAGTCTAGCTTTATGAAATGTAAACAAAAACCTACCACATATTTACTACACACTGATAACTGTTTACTGATACACATAATATTACACATTAAGTGTGAGGGAAAAATAGGAAGAGTGATCGAGTCAATTGGCTTGTTTCAAGTCTGTTGATTGATTACAAACTTGTGATTTTAATGCAGATAGAAAATAAATAAACAAGATTGGAATTTTTCAGTGAATACGTAAGTAGTTATCACTCATTATGTATAATATGTACTATGTACAGTAGTACAGTATACATACATTGTCTGCGGCAGTTATATTTAGTACTATGAAAACAATGTGTGGCATTAAATTTTGCTAAGGGGCGTTTATCGTTTACTATTTTTCATATGCCGCTGAGATTTTAAAAGACAAAGTTAAAAGGAAAAGTTGAATTGTTGAATAAATTAATTTTGTAGTTTAGTCTACAGTCTACAAACTAAAATACTACATAGTGCTATATGTGCTGAGAAGTAAGTAGGAAGCATAGGACAAGTTGTAGTTGCAGCTGTTAGTTAGGACATACAAAGATATAATAGTGTTATGCGTTATGCAAAACATATTGAGTAATATTATTATTTATTATTTATTTTAGTGTGTTTGGTTGAAGTTGTTGAATGACTTACATATACTTGTTGAAGTACGATATGCTCAAACTCAAAACAGAAAGCTATTCATTCGTTAATTGTTTATGTACATTATTATTATTATCTATACCTCCTTTTTTTATAGACACGCATAAAATATATATTATTATAAGTACTGTTTTAATTTCAATCGGTGATTGGTGATTGGTTGTATGATTGTACTGCAAAGTTAGTAACAAATAATACAAACTTTTGGCGTTGAGGTTGAAATAGGGAATACAAAATAGAAACACATACAACATACAGCTTATACATTAATATTATTTTTTATTAGCGACGAATCATAATCATAATATTCAACGTAAAACGATATTATGTCACCATTATTAACCAAAACAGAAGAAATAAACCAAAGTCAGAAACAAGTGAAGAGTGTTATACCAGGATAAAGTGTGATATTTTTTTTAGTAAACTAAATGTCATTGACGTGCTGCTGAGTGAGTGACAACTTTTTGGTTTGATTTTTATGAGCGGACAATAGACTTTGTCTTCTTATATATGTATTGTTAGTTTGATACGAGTTTAATACCTACTGTCGTACTCTTAACTCTTAACAAGTACTATAATATGTAATACTCATCGCTAGAAATGTAATTTGAAAGATATAATGTGTGCGTATTTTTCTAGCTAAGACGTTATTTAAGAAGTAAAAAAACAGGTCTCTTGTATAAAAGCAACTTTAGATTTCTGATTCATCAAGGCATACAGTACAAATATTTACTCAGAATCTCGTTGAACAAACCTGTTTAAAGCTGGGATTATATCCTGTAAATATACGATTGTATAACTATTTTATTAGTGATAAAAAAGAAAATTATTTAGAAGCCATATACAAAATACACATACTATCTTGTCTATTCAAGTTTGCTCTTAAAATGCACATGAACAACTGATTCGTCCAGGTGGTATTATTTAGATTTGTGGTAAATAGTAAATAGTATTATTCTGAAGTCAAAGAAAAAGTTCGATTAAACCTCCCGAGAATATAGTGATTATAGAAGTAAGAGCTGTCAATAGTGCTTTTGGTTTTTGATAAAAATTCGTTGTGCGTTGTGCAAGATAGCAAGCGAGTTGATTATAATGCTCACACGTAAAGGGATACAGATTGGAAATAGGAACTGTCAAAAATGTTAGCATGTGTGTAAAAATATCGCATGTGTGGAGGGTTCGGGTAGTGGTTTAATACATGCTTTTACACAGCATAGTTTTTGTGTAAATTGTGCGTTTGTGTGGAATTTTGATATCCGAATCGTGCGTGAACATTTTCAATTTAGGTACCATGAAATTTCCATCTAATGATGTGCCTACAAATGACCTACAAGAGTCCAGTAGTTCACCCTACAGTCAAAGTCGTGAAAACAGAAACTTATCAAGTACAAACGATTTTCACGCCAATTCAGTTCGCATTCAAGCAGTTCCTCCAGACACTAACATTATCAGCGATGACCAGGAATCACATTCACCGACCGACGGAAATAATCCAAGTGAAGATATGGAATTATTCCAGCGACTTGAAGTACGTTTTTTTTGTAATAATAACATCAATTACACCGTCTCAGTCATTTTTTGGCTAAAGTAACATTTGAAATTAAAAAAAATATTGTCATGTTCTATCTATGTTCAACAGCTTTCGATTGGCCAAAGAGTGATTGTGGGATCAGGACACATTTTGGTAAAACAACAATACTCATTTTCAATAACCATTATTAACCATTTCATCCATGGATATACTATGTACATTGTACATATTTCAATTTTTTATAAAAGAAAAAACCACAACTACAGCTATTACTTTTTGTCCTTTGCCTGATCATAAAATTGTATAATATGTTGTATCATGCTTGTATATTTATTTTTTGTTTTATAGAACGATTTATGCGCTTCTCTTTGGTTCTCGTACTTACTTCTCTACTTACAAAATGTAGTTAAGTTATCCAGCGACTATGCTGCTTATCTTATGTTATTGGGTCAAGTAAGTCAATTAAACAATTAAAAACATTATAACAGCAATTATTAGGAGATAAATTGTGAATAATGTTCACTAGCAAGTACTTAGTATTTAGTATAGATGATTATGGACACATAACTACATAACATTCGTACCTAATAAAGCCTCCGTAGAATCATTAGATTTGGCTTTGGTTTTGGACTTTGGAATTCCCAAGCCGAAATCCATACATAGTTTTTCGATGTCATAAAATCCAAAGCAAACGCCCAATCTAATGACTCTACGGAGGCCTTTAGTTGATGAATTAGATGGAAAAGTTTTATGATGATTTCACATTGATGTATTAATTTCTAGATTGTCGACGGCATAAGTACTCCTCTTATTGGCTATGAAGCCGACAGGTAATTTTTGTAAACATACTTTAATTGTATAGGTTTTATACTTCTCAGAAGGAAAGTATAATATGTCATTTTGATTGTCATTTAATACTTTTTTGGTATAGATCGGCCGACTGTGTATTTTGTCGAAAGGGGACAGGGAGATGTAAATCGTGGCATCTGTTTGGTAAGAACGTCAAAACTAAAATGAGCAATAAGTACAAAAGTAAAAACAATACAAATAGAAGTACCTAGACATAAAATTAATGCCTTTTTTTGTTATCAAAATTGAATTTGTTGAACACAGCTCTTCCTGACCTTGTAAAAATGCTAAACAATGAACTTAACCTATAACGTATTGACCTTTGGTTTACATGTATTTTGTAGGTGTTATTTTGGTCACCATAAGTTTTCCTTTTGTATTTTCACCGTGTATTGGTTACGATGGCCAAGATGACTTTGTAAAGTTAATTTACTATGCTCCCTTTATAGGTAAAAACATTATACATGTTTGATTTTTTTCTCTACGTACTGCTATCTTATTCTTTGAGGTAAAATAAATAATGTGATTAAAATGCGATAGTATACACAATGTCTTTTGAAAAACTTTTCAGTTATCTTCCAAATTGGTTGGGCATCAACGCAGGTAAATATTATGCTAAATTATGACCGGATTATGCATAAAACACCGTCCGAAAATCATCGTTCTTTATGCATAATTTTCGGGCGGTAGTAAAATATCTGTACTAATTATGGTAGCATGATTGACATTTAAACTAACCAAAAACCCAAAATTTCAACGCAGATTTCCCACTTAGCTTTAATTCCAAAAATGAACCCTGATGAATTAGTGCGCACTGAGCTTTTAGCAATCAGGTAATGTTTTAAAAGTTCTTGGTTTTTTACATACACACAGTGTGTATAATGTTTTTAAATTCAACCTCAATTTGTAATAATAGCTTGTTTAAAATATTAATGTTTGACACACTTTAACGATAAATACTGTTTCTCCCGTCTGTTTTGTAGATATGGATTTACTGTATTTTCCAATATTACAGTTTTTATACTTGCTTGGCAAACCTTTGGATTATCAGAAGATCCAGAAATCGACGAAACCGACAAGTTCAAGTTTCGGGTACATATATACACTCATATTTGGCATTATTTTAGTAGCAGTGTGATATCATCGGCTGTATACTATGGTACTCCTATTAAAATATGAATGTGATGAACATTGTTATTTTACTTCACCCGTTTTAGAATGTGGCGTTTATATCCGTTGGAATCGGCCTTGTCTTCTCTATCCTGTTTCATGTACTTGTTAAGGAAGAATCAGATGAGCATATCAAGAAATGTGTAGCATTCATGAATTCACACGACAGTTCAAGATCTGGAAGTTTTGACTCAAATCATGCAGTTGGGAGAAATATACGAGGCCGTGAGGATATTCATGAATACAATGTAAGGAGTGAAGATCGCCGAGCTTTGTTGTCCGCTGATTCGGATGATACAGATGCTTCTGATAATCAAGGAACTGATTTTGAACCTTCAGTAAATTTTCAGCCACGTAATAATCAAAACAGGAGAATATCAGCAGGATCTGTAAGGAGAAGGGACAATGAGAATCAAGGAGACGTCGTAATTCATCAACCTAGCCATCGTTTATCTACAAGAGGCCTTAGCATAGGAAAAGAAAATATGTTGATCAAAGACTGGTTAATGCTTCCCCAATTTTATGGCGTGGCTCTAGTTTATATGGCTACTCGTTTGAGTGTTAATATAACACAAGTTTATGTTCCCCTTTATTTACAAAAGTCTTTAAAACTCCCACAATCGAGTGTGGCTACGGTTCCATTGACAATGTATTGTTTCGGATTTATAGTAGCTATTTTTATAAAACTAATTAACAAATATATTGGAAGACAACTTTCGTACCTGTTTGGTGCCTGTTTGACCATGTCAGGCTCCGTTCTAATTTTCCTTCTAGTAGGCCATGGAAATGACTATTTAAGTAAATATGGAATATATGGGGCTGCCGCTCTTCTAGGTATTTACCATTTTCTACTTATCTTGCAAACAGTTTATTAAGTATCCATCCAGAATAATATTTTTCAAGTGATGATTAAATATTCATGTATATATTATGTCATTTCATGTAAGTACGATTGTTATTCTTCTTTTCCTTCAAAAACAGGCGGAGGGTCATCAGCAATTTTAGTCACGTAAGTTTTGAAAATTATTTCTTGTTTGAAATTAAGTATTGCACATATTATAGGAAATTAGGTCTAGAAAAGGAAATAAATGTATAAAATATTAAGCATTTCTTGTATAATTTTATATTTTATATATAAAACAGGTCACTATCGATTACAGCTGACATGGTTGGAAATAATGGTAATGATTACTTGCATATTGTTACTTGCACAAAAAATAAAGTACATAGGATATTACACGTATTCTTCTTGGCGTACCTGTACATACACAGTAGTCATCTCCATGGTGCAGTGTGTACTTTACAATAGCCAATAAAAGATTTTTAATATTATTATATCCGTTTTTTTGTAGTGGAGAGTGGAGCTTTTGTTTTTGGTGCCATGAGTTTTACCGATAAACTCTCTTGTGGGATCGCTGTTATGGCTATAAATTATCTTGGTGAGTGAATAATACTTCGTTAAATTAAACCAGAGAGTCTAAGTTAAATAAGAAAAACAAAGAATTATACAATATTCAATTATTTACTCAATTTTTTAGTACCATGCCAAAAAGATGATAGCTGTTCAAAAGCTCAAGATGGTGAACTGAAGCCATTTTATCGAAACGTTTTATCATTTGCATCTGGAGGTAAAATATTTAAACGTCGTTATATCGATGGTGTAATTCTACAATGTGCTTGGTTCAAAATTGCAAGAATGGAAATTTGCTTTCGTAGTATACTCTACGATAAAGTACAATATCATTTTCACTGTACGTTGTCATAGAGTATACTACGAAGCACATTTCCATTCTTGCAATTTTTAACCAAGCAAATTGTAGAATTACACCCTCGAATATTATTTTCCTTTAATTTTCCTTACGTGATAAATAAATGAACATAACACAAGCACAAGAAGAGCGTTCAATAATGTTCCGATTTGTATTTTACATTTTTTAGGCTTTGCTTTAGTTGGTGTTTTAGGCATTCTTCTACTTACACTTTATCTGCTATTCCGAAGTCATCGAAGACCACCATCGCATCATAGTTTAGACTCAAATTCATCCGAGTATATAGAATAGAAATTGTACTCGTACTAGTTCTTGTTTTTTAAAACTTTTTTGTGTGTTTTGTTCAAGAATAATGTCAATGTCAAGATATTTTACACTGGTCATTTGTGGAATGTACCCAATATAGGTATGCTATTGCAAAGGTGGCAAGTCATTTAAATATAAAAACCTTAGCCAGATGTTTGCTATTGTTTACAGATGCTTTTATGTACACATGTTATAAAATGGTACATAGTTTAAATTACAATTTTTAACACTATAATGTGCAAGTTTTGAGTGTAGATGACATTTAACTTTAAGATAGAATTTACTTATATAAAAAGGGGTATTACTACTTGTCTACTGAACTACATAATATTATACCTACTTATTTAGATCTTGATTTAAAAGCGTCCAGTCTTCCACTAGGTAACTTGCAAGTATAGCTCGCGATCCCTGCGAGTTTTACTGCTTTTTTTGAACTATTACATTTTACGTTTTATTATTATTGCCACAGTTAACTTATTTATATGTTTAACCCGTAAAAATACACCATTTATTTTTTAATTGTTCCCAATGGTCATTGAAAAAAATTCGCGGCCGCAATAATTGAAAAAAAACTGTACACAATAGTCGACTTCATATTTTCTATGACAATGCTTTATAGAGCCGATTTGAAAAAAAATATTCCCGCTCTGCAGTTTGTTTATTTGAA
>JAQIVE010000537.1:0-35596 GCA_034698285.1 Sminthurinus bimaculatus
CGCATCTATATGGCTTTTAAACTGCTGACCATGCACAAGAAACGATTTTCTGCAGTAAGCCTAAAACTGGCTTTCGAGTGAAAGTCGCATAAAACGAAAGTGCATTTTTCAGACGACGGACTGGAGGAGAGTAACAATAACAGTTATTATTATTATCGCACTATGTATACCACGATCCTCTTAAACGACCGTACCTAAGCATGTATAGAAATTTTACGTGCAAGTACCATTTATAACTATACTTTTGAAAACAGGTTCGTTATACTACTGTTTACCCTGTGGGTGGACGTCAAGTCAACGTGTCAAAAATTATCGGAAGATGTGCATATAATTTGTGTGCAAGCTTCATATGTTGGGCATTTGTTATTTATTTTGTCGCTCGGGGTTGACTTTAGCTCAGGATACGTGCATATGCAATTGAAAGTAAAAGAGGATGCACGCGTGAAATCTCTAATGAGCTTTGATGGTGTCAAAAATAAGCTTCAAAAATTTGCTCTTTGTTCTTGATTTCAAAGACAAACAAGGAGATGGTCCATCTATTCACTTACTTTTATACAATATTAATATATGTATGCGCGTATGTATTTATTTAGGAGAGATTTTGAACTGCCTGACCAACTGTTTGGCCAAAAATATCAGTCGGTAACTACAATATACTATAGGTATAGGTTTACGCCTTTGTTTGCATCCTTTCGCCTTTGCTTTGTCTTTGAAGATAAGGGTAAACGGTCAGTAGTTAATGGTGTGAGTAGTGAATATATGTACATATGCATATTTATGTGTGTTGTAAATTAGTGCAAAGTGTACAAGAAACTATGTACAATGTACACGGCGTGTGCTAATTCGTTTCTATTCATATTACATCCATATTCATGTTCATTTTGTTCAACTTTGGCTCCCGCTTCTCTATCCATACATTTGTATTTACAAAGACAAACCGCGTGTAAATGTAGGATTGTGAATGCAAACAACATTTTGTAAGTGCATATCCATATCGTATATCTCGAAGAAAGTTTTCGAGAATAATCGAGGAAATAACAATTAAGGGCGCTTCACCCGCTTACATACATATAAAATACGGTCGCAAAATCAGCACTTGTACTTGCTACACGCTATATCAGTAGAGCCCAACCGCCTTGATATTAGGAAGATTGAAACTGGAATGAATGAAAATGAGAACGATACAACTACGAACTACAAGGGAATTCAAAAGTTTTCACTTTTCAAGATGGAACTAAATAGTTATCTTTCCAAGAAAATTGTATCAGTTCCCTTTATAGTTTTGCCAACAATAAGTGGGCCGAGCATGTTGTGTACTAGATATCTGGGTAATAAACACATGCTCATACAATGCTATGATATGATATGATACGATATGATATGAAACAAACGCAGTAAGTGTTGTGACGACAAAAGAGCTCGTTGACTTCCAGATATCTCGAGCTCAAGATTTGCATAGCACGCCTTGGAAATAAATGCAAATTAGACATTGAACACGCATGCATGTGTGTCTTTCTGTATGTACACGAAGAATCTACATTGATACAGCCAAATGGATATGAGAAATAGGAATTTGCAAATCGGAACAAAACAGTGTATAAATATTATTATTATAACACTTTTGAGCAAAGATGTCGTGTGGACATTGGTGAGGCAGATGGTAGCTCACCTCTGTATACACAACGCATAATGTGTGTATAATGCAAATATTGTACATGCATATGCATGTAGATTCGCCTGTATCTTCTTTCTTGTCTTTGAGCTTGATGAGCCTTTGAGATTGCCGATAAAAGACGACGCTGAAATCCAAATCCAACTTCCGCCGCTAACCCGCTAATATACATAGATATGTATACATTGTCTACATATATTCACTTATGTAGCTAGTCAATGGCTCTCCATGAGCTCAGTAGCAAGTTCAAAATACATAGATGAATATTCCATTGTACAATATCAATGTAGGGATAACGATATTATTATTACAGTCTCATTAGAATATCTGTAGTTTGCATTCATGAACATGAACAGCATGTCACTCGTTCTTTTGCGTGTGAAATGTGCATGCTCTGACTCTGGCTTTGGCTTTGGCCGAACGATAAGTCGGTCATCGTCTCATCTCATCTCAGTTCAGTTCAGTAGCTGGCTGTTGGATGGAATAGAGTAGGCTGTGAAAAGTTTGGACAATTAATAAAGTATTAAGACAATGTGTCAATCCTTCTGACACTAAACAGTGAATACTAAATAATTCTATCACTTTTCTTTCATCTTTCTCGCTCTCTCTCTCTCTCTTTCTTTGCCTCCCTTGTACGTTCCTTAGTCTAATCATTTGTGCGTCACTTTTCAGTCCCGATGAGTTTTTAAGACTTGCCAGAGCGACCATTCGTGTGTCGTGTGTGTGTATGTATGTATGTATGTATGTATGTAGTGTGCATCAGGAGGAGAGATGGTGAGAAGAAATGAGATGGTTCTTTAGGGGGAAGAAACGAGTTGCTTAATTATTTTAATTGCAATTAGTCAATTACACGAGATGAATCGCTACTAAAATCCATTCCGTAGACACGCATACATGCCCAGGAACATGAATATCCAATTTATTAATTTTCAATTCAAAGTCTTTGCATCTTTGTTCCATTTATTTGAATAGGAGTCGAATTCCCCATAAAAAAGACGAAACCCAAAACCTACCACAGTCTTTTATACATACACTTTACAGTTTCTTCTCAATTTGTATCTTTTATCAATAATTACACATGCAAATATGTTCCATTGACTTGGCTTTGTTATTACTTGCGATATATCTGCCCTTTTGGCGGAAAAACTTAAACTTAAAATAAAAGCATATTTTGAGCCTTATTCATCAATAGTATCAATTGAATTATACCGTAATTATCATTACATTACTCCCCAAGAATACTGACAGACCATCAACTTTTGTAAGGTGAAAACAATTTTGCAAAAAAAACATCGTTGATTACGATACACGCTGGACGTCGCAAAGGTCTTTAACGATTGTGCACGTCTTAAAATGTAAATATTAGAATCTAACATCATAAACTCGACTAGATACAAGATACAAGTAATTGTACGGAAAGTCAGGTTGTATCTATAAGTATTGTCATCATTTTTTATGAATGAAATTCTCCCTGTAAGATGCATAATGGAAATTATCACTACACACATACTTCTGCACCTTTTTTTCGTTTTCAACTGCCCTACACATTTTACTTTTAATGGTCAATGTATAGAGTTTGGTTTGCATTTGCCGATTTTACTAACAGCACTCTGCCGTGCACTGCTTGTCCTAACTTAATGTACATACTGGCTGCATTGTCTATAATATGCGTGCATATATATATGTATTGCATATTGTTCGGTCGCAATAAAGTCTACAGTGAAACTTACAACACACGTACATACTACATACATAGAGAATTACACATGGTTGAAATGTGACCTGGTTTTGGTTTGGACAACTCTCTGTCTGTACACAGAGATGATTTCAACTCTTTTTTTCTTACTCTTTACACTGATACCATTGTCTAATGTTTGATTATGATTATTATATTATTTCACATTATATTGTAACCTCGTCTTTGAATACATGTACACGATAACATGCAGAGTGCACAGTGAGAGTATAATTCACAACGTTGTACAGGTTTGGGATCGTCACCGGCGGTCGTTTGCTTGTAATTTGGCTTGTTCATTCATTCATATATATAATCTGTAATATTGCATATTTGCATTGAATTGATATTGGGGAAATAAAAAACAAGCAGCTGTGTCCATCATTATAGATCATAGACCAATATGTGTATGTGTGTATGTACCTGCATGCACCATACATTACTGACCAGTTTCAGGATCAAGTTCATGAACACGTTGATTTTACTATCCCTCTCTGTCTCTTCGTCCTCTCATCGGGTCGTGCTTTAGCTTCTCATTCATTTCCAATCACGTATTATACGCATTTTATTCATTAATTGCATGTGTACCGATCAAATTTCACATGCATCGTAGAGAAATGAGAATATGTATGCATTAGGTATTGAGGGAAAATATACTTGTAAATACACATTATTATTCAGAAGTGCTGTGCTGCACAGTACAATGTGATGATTTAATGTCGTGGGTTGAACGCGTTTATCCTCATCTTTCCTCTTTCCTTCTTCCTTTCATTTTGATAATAATAATAATATAATACATGTGTATAATGCATCAAATAATAATTGCATAGGACTATAAAGTCTGCATTTGCATCTTACATCTTACACACATGTGTATAAGTTTATAAAATGTAGGTACAATATACACCATGCATCGTGTTATTATGCAGAAAAAAGTGTCTGCTGTTAAAAAATATTCCTCAAAGTTTCTTGCTCCTTTTTTCTAGTTGCAGACCATCAACATGTAATTAAAGCTGTAACTTTTGTATGAAAATTGTTTGACCAACAATTACAATTTACGATATACTTCTTCTGCGTAGTATGCACTATGCACATATGAAAATGAAAACGAAAGCATAAATGAAGCTTGCCGAGAGACACAGACAGACAGAGGGAGAGAGAGCAGGGGAAAGAAACAGAGAGAGAGGAAAAGGAGAACAAGTTGTAAGAGTTGCTAAAGTAAATATTGAATGGTAGAAATAGTATTTGCCCAGCCGAGAGAGAACAAAAAGTTGAACATCATCGTCATGTACTGACTTTATATATATATTGTCTGCACATGCAATAAGGGCCATAAACAATATAATAGTGAAGGATCAAAGGGATGAGGTAGAGAGAGAGAGACGAATCAAAGCAGATGAATCAAACGAAATAAATGAATGAATGAATGAACCCAACCAAACCAACAGAAATCATCATCATAAAAATGAAAGTCTGAATTATTATTCTAGCTGTTACAGTTTTTCATAAAACAAGGTGCACACAGAATCACTCACTATATGATTACAAATATTATTAAAACTATAAGTGTGTGTGTGTGTGTGACTGCAATAACTGTAGAAAGGAGAAAACGTGATGATTGAAGTTTATATTAATTAATTACTATTTGTCCACACTCAACTTTTGACTTTGAAGCAGGTGAATGATATCATATCATATCATATCATATCATAGAAAATCAAATCAAATCAAAGTCCAAGACAATCTTTAGTATTTTATTACGTAGACGTATACAACAAGGGTCAACCGCCAACGTAGTGGAAGCAGTTCTTGACCAGAATTATGCAGAAAGCAGGCTTCTTTTTGAACAAAAGTAATATTCATGTATATTGACATCTGTCTTAAATTTCAAAGTACTTAACTATAGTAGACAAAATACAATCATCAATTTACAATCGATTTACAAAATATAGCTATAATTTTGCTGTATTTTTATGCAATATTAAAATGACAATGCCTATATTATGTGTATGCATGAGAGTTTTTAATGCTTCAGCTTGGTTTGTGTTTTTGAAGATTGAGATATGATTATATTTGAACTGTTCTCGACTCACACAGATTCAAAACTTATACGCTATTATCGAATCAGGTAGTGGGAGGAAGAAAAGGATTTAGAAGTTTGGAGTGAAGAAAAGGAGAAAAGGAACGGAAAATGTATAGTTGATTAAGATAAGAATCGAGTGTGAAGGGTGAGAAATCTAGAAATAGAAAGCCAATTCAATTCAACTCAACATGCTCAAGCTCGTTTCTTCTCTCTTTAAGGGAGTTCTCTTCCTTTTCCAATGTCATCGTCTCACCCTCGCAATTCGATTTCAGCCAAATACCATTCCATTCATCCGAGATTCAGGGTTCAGGATGCAAACGCATAAAGACAAGCGTACTTTTCCCAACGCCTGCATTTAGTTTACACACTTTCTTCTTCGTTTTTACGCTCTTTCCTCCGTATTCACATACAGACACACACAAATACGTAATTATATTCTTTGTCAACTATGTATACGTATAGAAAAGGGACTGTGACGATTAGACTTGCATAATTCGTTTGAGTTCAAGATTCAAGTTAAAACAACTAAGCCTGAGAAAAGTTGACACGGACAGCTTCGGACTATGAACTTTCCCTTTCCCCTGAAGCTGACGATTTCCCTCTTCATTTCATTTCGTTTTCCTTGAGCAAATCCTGGGATTGAATGGTGTGCAGCGTGCACTCTGCAGCCGTGTCTATACCTATAAAACACAGATTACTGATTGCTGACTGATGTGCAAGTATATTATGTATCTCCAGTACATAATGCACATAATATGTGCATATATACGGGGGAGTATTTGTTTTATTTGTTGTTTGATTTGATGAAGATGAGAAAATTTGTACATATGTGTGACAGTATGTATCTCTATATATACATATAGGTATCTATATAAAGATCAAAGTCTTAAAATGCTCATCAAGTCACACACACGGAAAAGGAAAGTGGAAATGAGAAAGAGGGGGAAGTAATAGAAGCGGTAACGTAACAGAAACAGAAACCGGCTCGCCCTTGTAATTTATATTGTAACTATGTATGTATGTATGTATGTATGCATTAGGTATGATATGTCGGAAATACAGGCATTAGATCACAAGCTACAAACTTCCCTGTCTTTACTGTTTCCTATTACTTTGCTCTCCCTCCATCTTCATTTATAGTTGGATATTATGTATTTGTCTGTATTTATTGAGTTGGTGGGTGAGAGCATCTTTAACTTTTGGCCAAAAAAGGAGAAATAAGCAAAAGAGAGGAGAGAGACTGAGAGGAAGTGAAATAAGGAGCTTACGTGTGGAAATCAAAATCAGAATCCGAAATCAAAGCACTTTGTTAATACTTAGAAAAGTACCATAGATTTCAGATTTCAGATATAATATTATAGTGTTATAAGACACTAACCAGCAATATGATGCGTATTTTTCTGTTCCTTTTCCATTGGCTATAATGTTCACATTATGTATTAATGTACTGCAATATACTTGGGTTGATATACCGTATTAGCTCAAATAGTATGACTGTAATACTATTTGCATCATGCAACCTCTAGTTTCTATGGAAAAAACTATAGATTTAGGTATGTACATGTAATACATTTAAACGGGTGAATAGTATGACTGTCGTACTACTTGGGGTTGTCGTACTATTTGAGTTAATACGGTACATGTACAATATTATATATACTGACGGCCAGACCATATACACAACATAATAAAGGGGAAAATTTACCACGTCTCAAAATCACCGAAAGTTTGTCGTTTTAATCTCACACAGTCACTCCACATTTCTTTCATCCTTAATATAGGCCCATCTATTATATTTTAACATCATTATGTAAGTTGTACCATATCACATGGTATATTAAATTACACCGTATTATTTTATATATTATGAACCAAATAAAGGAAATTTCTTTTTTATGTTGTATGTACTTATGTGTGTATGAGCAGCATTGTGTATACATAATAAATCAAATTGAGATGCAGCTCTGATAAATATTTCTGTACTCTACTCATATAGCATTATGTTGCTACTTTGCTACACATGAAAAAAGTAAAGGAAAATCTTTGAAAACTTGAGTCTTGGTTCCAGTTCTAATGGAGACACTAATGACATAATTTTTTTAATAATGAAAATGAAAGCAAGTTTCATTTGTAATATATAAATAATAAATAATGTATGACTATTTGTTTTTATAAAGTTTTTTATGATAATAAAATCTCAAGTGTAGTGTACGCGTAAAAAGTTTTCACACACAGTTTTACAATATTATTATGTATATAGCTTACTTACACACATGTACCTACTCCGAAAAAGTATCTGAAAGCCATGAATAGGATTCTGAGTAGCATAGATTCGAGGATAAAAAATGTATAATGCATGATGCTAATAGTGAAAGTTTTTTGTTGTTGTATAGCTTCAGCCCATGTTGATATCCCTATCTAAGATACACATTTTTAAGTCCCTTTTACGGATGTAAATATGTATTACCTAGTCCTTGGATACTTATTCTCACTGCTGTTTCAGTTGGTTTCAATTTTACATAAAACGTTGTTTATAAAAAACAACTACAAACTAGGTTAGTTGAATTACCTTATTGTTAGTATTTTTCTTTGTTAGTTGGCGACCAAAGAGAATGAGATGACTGTTTAGTATGTGCAATAGTGAAGTGCGGAGTGTTTTGGAGTTGAAATAGTGTATGGAGTACAGTATGGTATGATTTGTGGTATAGGTCAACGGTCAAAGTTCAGCCTCTGAGAGACCTCTAAGGTTAATTGAAAAGTCGGAGAAAGAACTTCAGCTTCTTTCGTCAAGTCATCTGCTTATCAGCACATTTTATGACAGTGATAACTAATATTATGGAGCTCATACATAGAGAATTTCTGATGTTCAGACTCTGTACTATTCTACAGGGTACAACAAATAAAAATATCAGTTACATGTACAAAATATTATGGTGATGGCGATTATGTGCAAAAACCTGCTGCTTTTGCAGAGCAGAAAACTGTTTGCATTAGCGTACTACGTACTATATCAACAGTACATTGCAATTTATAATTTGCTTGTTTTTTGTGGTTTTTAGTTCATCACTCGATCATAATTTCCTGTATGTACTTTCGTATTTTGACTTTTTTATGTGTATGTGCTTCAGAAGGTAGCTCCAATATGTCCGCTTTAGCGACAGGTATACTAAATAGATACTTGTATGATAATTTCAACGGATGGCAACACGAAAATGAGAATAATTTGCAGCTCTTGTACAAGCCAACTCGTACCAAAACTTACCGTCGAATTCGGGTGGTGGGCCAAGTTTTGGACGAAAAAACTCGGCCAAAAAATGGGCCAATTTTCGGCCGAACGGTTGGGGCGGACTTTGGTTGAAGCGGTACTTTGGCTAGTTGAAAACTGGAGGATTCTGTGATCTATGATAAAATATGACTTTTGTACAATGTACACTCAACCAACTCTCGGAGGTTTAGTACGAACACCACTTGTGACTTAGATCGAATTTTAAAATAACTGAAAATTTGAAAGTTTTTCTGCCTTTTCCAGTAGTGCGAATTATTAAACAGTCGTCAGGATCGATGGAAAGTCTTCTCTTATGTCGAACAGTATCAAAAGAGGTCCCTACTGAACCAATGATACCGATACATGACTTTCCTCTCTCTTTCTGATACAGTGAAAATGCATAAACCTCCTGAGTCCTGGAGGTTGTCAAAAATACTGTGTACGTTATAATATACAATAGCATACCGACAAAACTCAATTGGTTTACCAAATCATACGCCAAGCCTAATTTATATGTATACCTAGCATCGACAAGCATTTATTCAATCCGATCACTAATAAATGTTGAGATTCCTGATTCTGTGATGATACATATATACCTATAAAAAGTTAATACTTGTACATTTTCTACGTGTTAGGTTTTGGTTTATGGTTTACCTGCCTCTCTGCAAAATACACAATAATCTTCTACAAAGATATTTTGCCATGACATGAGCAAACAAAAGCAAAATAATTAAAAAACAATACCGAATTCTTTTTTCTGCTGGAACTGAAGAATGAAGAATTGCAGCCTTCTTTGGCCTGATTAACAATTACCAATCTTGGATATAAATGAGTTTCATTCTCCCTAAATATACCATTATTGTCGCAGCAAGGATAGATTTATAAGCATAAATATGCAAGTACCTATGTACATAGTAATTATATTACAAGTATAAAAAGCAATAATAATTCTACATAACGAAATATCTAGGTAGTATAATAATAGCAATAACAATAACTTTCTTAAATATATGTAGGTTTTTTAAACTGCAAGTTTGAGCAGAGCAGGGATATATGTGTCATATAAGTAAGTCTTAATGTGATAATTAGCGATAAGAACTTGATAAGGAGGAACATAAATAAAACGTGTGAAATGTTACTGCTCAAAACTATAGAGAGTCATAATATTTAATATTTAGGTAGGTACATATATTTATTTCACTACACACTAAGTTTTGCTAGTTATAGCCTATAAGTAAAAGAACATGGTCAAAACAACCTGTAAACTTCAGGTGCTGATTACTGATTCGTTCTAGCAATAAAATTTTAAATGACCTTTTTTCGTGCGTTCTTCTGATTCCATCCTCTTAATCTAGTGGTTAATATCAGCAATGTGCGTTGAATGTAGGATACGAAAAAATAGTAAATTGTAAATACAACAGTCAGTACTTACTTTATGAAGAGCTGGAAAATAACTGAATGTGGGTGTTTGGAATGACTTTGAAGGGTGAAAGTTGTTTCCCTCTGGTGTACGCACAATGCCTACATAATATTAATTGTAACTGTCAAATATTAAATGGAAAAATTGACGAAACTAGAAACTAGAACTACACGGATAGAATAAAGTTTAACAAAATGTTCAATGTCGTTTTTGAAATGATTACACATTATATATTATATATTTGACCTTCAAGTTATTCAAAAAACTGTTTTTTCAGTACTGTTTTAAATTTTTTAAAGCAACTAGCCTTCCTTGACTTTGCTCGCCTGTCACATTCAAAAATTTTTTTACATTTTCCATTTTCCGAATTCCAAATCTTAAATTAAATGTTTCGAGTTTGGAAAATAATATTTGCTTACATCAGACATTGTTTATTCTTTATTTTGAATTTTTATTTAATGTTTTTAAGTATTAAGTAAGTACTTTTATTATTTGCTTTGAGTTTCATGTTTACTATGTGTCAGCAGTATCAATTTTTGTCCTACGCATTCAGGTAAGAACTTTTCTTGAACCGTTGTTTTCAAAAGGTAACATCATTATCTTGTAACTTGTAACTTGTATGTTTATGACGTACTTAAATAAGTAAATAAGTGTACTGGTGGGCCACAAGTTGTGGCTTTCTGTAAGTAAGTATATTTATTAACTTGAAAATCTTTTGACTCTGAACTCTGAATACTGATATTTTGATCCAATATTGTTGTAAGATTTGCTTTGTAAAAATGCATAATGCATACTTACTCAATATACGCATACATACATACTACATACATATGAAATACTAATTAGATTTAAAATCAATAGGTTAAATGTGATACAGTTGGTTTGAAAGAAATATTAATATGCGCTGCGTCAAATACTAATGAGTTCCGGTTTCAATTTTAGGTTTCAGCATTGTATTTGTCATAATATGACTTTTCTTGCTGAGCGTCGACATATGCGTCTACTTATTTGTCTAGTTTTAACAATTTTATTGACTGTTGATGTTCTACAACATCAATACAGGACAAAGGTCAAACATATGGTGCTGCAATTTCCTATGTTAGTAGTATAATATTGCATGCGTAGATTGGACTCCGGTGTATCGGTGTATATTATTATTAATCTGGTATGATTTGTATCCCTAATCCCCACGACTAGAGCATGCCTCAATATAATATTGTGTATACGCATTAGTGCGCATATTACATCAAAATATGCATGCAATATATTATTAAATGTCGTCCATACCTGCAGTATGTTTTGTTTATCTGCATAATTTTAGCCAATATATTGAATATTGACATTTCTTTCATTCTCTTAACCTTATACCTTCTCTGGTGTACCCAAACAACGCACACTATAATATATTATTCTCATTCAATAATGTCAGAGGTATAAAGAGAGACTGCTTAATGCTTGAACGTTACACTAAACAGTTACATACACTATATGCCAGTAGTACTATCCCACTGTGTACAAGTAATAATCACAGGGTTTGATTGATTTACGATTGATTTTTATCATAATGTATAAAATATAGCGTTGATATTGGCTTTGAAGTGGGACACCTACTCTATAAACAATGCAGTATTATACATTATACAGAACATTGAAGATGCGTCAAGAAGCATAAATGGATATACATAAAAAACGTAGGTTATAATAATTTGAGTTGAGAGTTTTGAGGGCTCATTTTCAATTGATGTGTATCAAATATTTCACACGTGGGCTCGTCGTTGTTCATCTCTCTCGATTCGTTCGCATCCGCTCAGGGGCAACAATTAGGGAAAGTCTGCAAGGCATTTGCTGAAGTTGATGGTACTTCTTCACTTCTCTAAAAAGTATAGTATTATTATATCGCGAAAGGTTTTAGCAGTACCTACAATGGAGCATCAACGAATAATTTTTTTGTATTTTTTGTAATAAAATTTAGACACATAAAGGTAAAAAGGAATGTGTGCGATTGGAGATTCTTGCATCAACAGAAAAAAAGATTTTAATGCATATGACAATGAAAAAATAATCCTCCAATTCCATACCATTCGAATTAACTGATATTCATCGTCACGTATGTTGTTACACATACAGAAATTGGCGAAGAACACAGAACGTTCCTACAATTTTTTGTTCATCATACATACTCACATGACAAAAAATTATGCATTTTACATTTTCTCCATACTCCATGAGTATTTCTCTACAACGATTTAAAGTAGTAATGAGCTGTTTGCTAGGTAGGTATGGCAGTATTTATTTGAAAAACAAGACGGGGACAAAAAATAATGTTTTAGAGTTTTCCAAGAAGTTTAAAAGTTCTTCAGAGTTATACATATTACACAGTTTTGTGTAATGGAACCTGAAAACAATGACATTTTCTCCTCTCATAATCGTGGCTTTTGTCTCTTCTCGTTTCGTAACTAGTTGTAAGTGTCATATCATCTTGAATTTCAAAATTGTAATAAATATAAGGTTAAAGGGAAGTTATCGTATCAATTTACAAAATGTTGAGTTGTCTCACATCATATTAATATTCACTATGTATCTATATTATTGTGTAGTTTGGTCCACTAATTTTGGAAAGGTTGTGATGCGGGGCATAATACAGTTTAATTATATGGCTCATACGCTATAGCACATTAAAATGTATCATGCTCCGCATCCGGCTTCAATCTCTTTTCCATTTAGCTTACCCATAATATCATCATTTCAATACAAAATGCTCACATGCACTAAAGCCTGCACACATATATATTTATTGCATGTTCTAGTAATTTATGCATGCATTTATAAAAGAACTTGCACATGCATTATTATTAATAACTTTATAAAAGCACTTGAGTCTTTTGTCTAGTTTCTTCTGGTGTCTCTTCGTTTTTTATCTCACCCTTCTCTTTTTCGTCTCTCTCTCTCTCGTTCACTTTAGTAGTTAGTACGCTTCAGGTATTTCATCCGTGAACAAAATAGGTATCAAATGCCATTAAATACGCGTACAAGGCTATAAGAACGCGACAATACTCTTAATTTCATAACTAAGTATTTACTTACGTAGAATAATACACATAATATTATACAGTATTTTAGGTTGCTAAGCTTTCGAGTACAATAAATTGATGCGTGTGGTTTTTTCTGAAATAATATTTTCAAGCTCTTGATATTATACAGATCCTCTATAGGTACATTTAGTTAATAAGCGTGGAAGAATTTAATATGTAAATAGGGCCGAACTAGTGGGCTTCTTGTATAGCTATGAACTGCTTGGGTTGACAAATAAAATCTTTTTTGCTCATTTCTCTTTCTTTAGGCCTATATATTATACATTATACATAATATGTCGAAGAATATAGATAGATCTCTATATAGTTTTTAAACATCTTTTTTGTTGCTTACCCATTTTCAGTGAACACACTATAAGAACTAACACATAACACAGAGAATGAAAAATGGTCCAAACTACATTTTAAAACGACGTGAGGAAGAGAATTAAAGAAAAAGAACTGGAGACGAAAAAGCTTTTCCTTAGGCTGTAGTCTGACAAAGGGGAATTCTTAGAATTTTTGCACACACACACACAATTTCGTACACACAATCAATAATCTCCATGTAAGTGTATTATAGTGTGCATGCCACAGCGGGACTATTGCTGCAATTTTTTTTATATATTTTACTACATATTTTTGCATACTCTGCAAAAATATGTAAAAAAATAAAATAAAACATGCTCTTTGTGCATAATTCTTTGTTCGTCTTCCTTATTTTTTTATTGAAAATGAATGTACTTTTACCAGTGCAGAAGTAGTTTTCGGCGAGGACGAAGCAAACTGTGAGCTATATTAAATGGTACGAATAAAAAATTAAATCCATGATCCATGCGCACTTAAGGCTTTGTGAACTCGGTACATAGAAATACAATTCCCTGTATCTCAGAGTAAGTGTGTGTATAGTAGGAGTCGGTCTAAACTCAAATCTCCCTTTTTTGGTCTCCGCTATTTAGTGTTTTATGTAAAAAGTTAATACATTTGGTCTAATAGGGTGTATTATAAGTGTGTGTGATTAGCTCCCTGGTAATAATATTATTATTATGATTCCTTCTACGTAGAGTGAAGAAGAGGAAAGGAAAGAGAAGAAATGGAAGATACATGTATATTTGTTTATACAAAATATTCACAACTCACAACCTTATCTGTATCAAAGTTTCGACCTGACTACTAAACCACTAAACTAAATAATACACAGGGACACACACACACACACGCAGATGAGCTTCTATGTGTGCGGATAATTTCTAAGACCCTTTTTTAATGTGTGTATGTGGGGGACATTTCTCAGACCAGTCGACTGTATGCACACATAACAAGACATAATATAAACTACTCATTCTTATTATCATTGTTACTACTTATAATAATGTGTATAATTACTCTCTTTAAATCTTGACTGTATTCTTACTCTTTTACGCTCCTTCAACATTCATCATATTTTATACACTGGTTCTTCAATTATTATGTTTATAACTGAGCTGACGTGCTTGGCTTGACAGTTTTGACTTTTACAAAAGTCACTCAAGTTTAAAATAGATGTGACTTTTAAAACTCAAATCAAGCTAACTAACGCTAGCTAAATTATTAAAAGTGCGTAAATTGTGAGAGAGTTTAATGAGTGCATTAAGAATTAGGAGTGAATGGCAGGGACTGGCAAAAAGAAAATAATTTTTGGGGACGTATTTATTTGTACATCTAAGTTGGCAAAATAAGAAGAATGAGATTTCTAATAAACTGTGCCCGTTTTGTGGAGCCGATCGATTTTGTAAATTTGAATAGGGGTGTTTTTTAAAGTGTATGGAAAACATTTAAAGTTTAAATGGTGTGAAATATAGTATTGTTTGAAATTGTTGAGAATTTACATCAGTCGGGTGTTTCTTGCTAATAAATCGTGATATAATGTTCTTTCGTTGTCAGTTGTACAAATATTATTTCGACCTTCGAGCAAACATGCTGAAATCAAAGACAAAATGATGTATTAAATATAAATATTGTGACCCTGTTATGTGTTATAAAAACAATATTCACATAAGTAGCTTCCATTGACTGTGGCTGTGACACAAAATTATGTCGCAGACATGACAAGTCGAGAACCTGAGGTACCCTTTTATTGTTTTATAGTGTTTATATAGTCATTAAATTGTGTCGATTGAACTTTTATTTAGCGCTTGCACTCCATTCATAATTCATAGTTTACATGTAAAACATGATTTGTTATTTTATGAAATACTTAAACTAAAAATCCTAAAATCTTAAATTTAATTGTATTTCAGAGAGGTAAACTTGACTTGGAGATAAAATTGGACACCATATCAAACGAAAATGTTCGAGAAGTAATTGAAAAGATCCAAACAGTTGCTGAGAAAATTTTATTTCATTGGAAATCATTTCCAATTAACCTCCCTGCCTCAATTGTTGACAACAAGACTGTTTGTGTGAAAAATCTCTTTTCTTTACCAACTTTTGATGAACTTGATGCCCTTACCACCGATTGCAAAGGAAACCCCAAATTTTTGTCCCATAATCAACTGCAGTCCATTAAGCGTAAAGGGTAATTAACAAATAATGATAATATATAAGCTGGTAAAATAAAATTCACACATGATTATGTAATGTCCTAAAGTAAGAAAGCATTCATGGATAGATTATGATCCTTATATAATGAGATGGTTGCATTTTTTTTTATTGTTTTCAGACAATTCAATGTACCCAGTATTAATTTTCCAGGACAAACTCATGTGTGGAAACTAAATACATTCTTTCAAAAGGGGATTGATACTGCCAGAGAAGAGTATCTAGATGGATTGGCTTTTGCTCTTCGATTCGTCGTAGTTTTTGCACCTCGATTGCTCATTGGAGAAACTCTTAGTGTTAAAGAAAGTCTTCGATCTATCAAAACTGACTTCATTGAACTTTTAGGTATAGAATTTCTTTTGGATTCTTGCTTTGATACAATAGGATAATATTAGTTAGAACTAGTTTATATAAATACTGTTGTATGTCAATGTAGTTTTTTAAAATATATATTTTCTCATGTGTATAGCTGAGAATATCTACGGAAATCTCACCGAATATTGATTTTACAATTAGTATATATGTTTACTTGTCTTTACAGTTTGTATTCCCACGATTTCTTACCTTGTATAAAAATGCAGATATATTACACATGGTGATACTATGTGTGTATGTGTGTCATAACTATAACCCGAAGAATAAATGTACAACTCATCAAAAATAACTTGAAATATATATATAGACGTCATCCTCGGCGTTCCTAGAGCAGAATGTCCCAGCTTGGAAAGACGAATACAAGAGGAGCGGTGTAAATTTCTAGTAGCAGAACTCAAGTGCAAGGTATTATATCGAATCGCTTACTTGACCTAGTATATTAAACATTCTTGATGTATACAACATATGTATAAGTAATTTTTCGTATAGATGAAACTAGAATGCATGCTATATACTTTCAAAAATGCATACATAGAAAGTAAAAACATAAAGCATTTTGGGCTACATTTATGAGTAAAACACGAATTAGTAAATATTTTATTGTATGTTACACAAAACTGTGTTATACATGTGTTTCCTATGTTTAGGGTGATGGAGCGAAAGAAGTGGGAAGGTAAGGCTAAATTATTTTCATTGAATATTTTCTAATTTCGGTTTGTATCAAAATATCTAATAATATAATCATTTATTTCATTAAGGTATGTGCGGAACCAGGCTAACAAGGCGATGAGAGAAAAGGTACAGCTCAAATATTTTGATGTAATGTTGCATTGCACGACATTATTATTGTGTAGATAAACAGTTTAGCCGCAAGTTAAACTGTTTCGATTCTTCGACATTTTGCGTAGGTCACGATGGCTATGGAAAGGCCGCCACCGATTCCTTATAGGTTCACAACACCGGTGTCATTAGATGTTGATCTCCGTCTTTTTGATCGGTAAAACTAAATATAAAAAAATTGTAATAAACTAACAATTTCTTGCGTAAAAGCCATTTCACAAAAAATGTTATTTAAAACGGTAAAAATGGTTAAATTTTGTTGATTGTAAACGCAGGGATGTTTTTCGAAAAGTTGGTCCTCCATTGGCAAGAATATTGGAAAAATCTGGTCGTGGTTGGTTTCTGTCATTTCGCGAAAAGGTCATTGCCGAACTAAAGACGCAAAAGATGACTGAGAGTGAAATTGAAATGGTAAGTTACGCAATTATGTATGTATGTATATAGTGGTTCAAGATATAATTAGTTGAGTTGGCTAAATGATATCATGAGAGCGGCTATGTGCAATTTCTAGCTTGTTTTCTCATCCTCAGTAGCCGTTATTCGTTATGCATTATAAATGTATTTAACATACGTATAGTTTTCTCCAGAAACAAAGGCGTATATGCGTAGTCTGCATTGAATGAGCAATCATAACAAAAGCTCATTTTGTTCGTCCGTATAATCATTCTGTGGTGCATATTAGCCCGCTAATTGTTAATTGTTATAGAGTAGATTTTCGTTGTCCGTTCTTGTTAAAGCAAGCTAAGTACATATTATAGATGGAGGATTGTAGAAGTATCTAATTTTATGACGTATGTTTGTACGTTTGGCATATACGAATTACCATGATGTCTTATTTTATGTTGGTGTTGTTAAACGTTTTGGTTTTCTCTTTTCAGGAGGCGAACATCATGATTATGGACGAGTATTTAAAACGTGTGTATAATGCGATCCGATCTTGTGACGAAATTCTTTCCGTCGGCTCTGATGTTGATAAGCTACTAATTGATCAAGCACATCTATACATCATTCAGCACCGGTATTGTATATTTTACAAATTATATGAATTCCGGAGGTGCTTGCTATTAAAAAGTAATTACTTAACACAAATGCAACATGATTTATTTTCGGATATTTTCAGAGCCGTTGACACCGTTGCATTGAAAATGGAGGCTGTTATGCGTGACATTAAAAAGGTAAAATTAAAATTGCTTCAATGTTCTTGCATTACGATTACTACTCAGTCAATCATTGTTTAAATTATTTATCATGAGGCATGAGTACTCACACATACTGTACTGTATTTTTTTGTTTCGATTGTAGTATATCTCGGGAAACTACCCTATTTTAAGCAGAGACGCCGGTTGGATGAAAGTCCAAATGGAGAAAGCCCAGGTATGATCTATTATCAAGATTACATTTTTCAGCGTGGAATAAAGTAATATTCATAAATTAATCCCACTTTTCATTCCGATTATTTTATCGTCATTTAAAAATATAAACTAACAACATACGGAGCTTTGCTCCCTAACAATAAAGTATAGCGCTTCAATTTTGATCTACTGAGATGTAATGGTGTACGATACAAAAAGAGCGGTATGATGTCCTGTACAATAAATTTTGTGCTGGTGTATTGTAGGCAAAATTCTGTGAGGAAAACAGATGGCTTCCTCATGAGATATCTCTTGATTTGGCCAAACAACATCATATCAAGCAACACACGTACTTCCTGGGCAGAGATTTGGTCTTCATGCGAGATGTAAGCCGCACAATAGTAATCTGTTTTGTTATTGATTATATAATTAGGACGACCTTGATGTGTACATGATGTTATTACATGATCCCTTGATATTTTGTTCTGTACCATGTAAAATGAAAGATGGAAATGGTAAATCAGTTGAACAATATGTACCATGTATGTGTATTTCAGACTGAGCCTGTTTTACGGAAAGAGCTGGAAGCAGATAAAATACCATGTAGGACTTTTGAATGGAAAAATCGTATATGGAGACCAGAAAATTATGTGATAACTCGTTCTCTACATGGTCAAACTGAAATGATTCCGACAGTTGTATCTCGTGTCACCACTACCATCACTAGTCCTAGGTTAGATCTTTGTGTGTTTCTAAAAAACTTTTCCGCTTGGAAAAATGTAGCATTAACTTGATCACGCACCTTGCTTATTTTTACATCAGTTACCCATATTATAAACCAATAACATTTGCACAGACGTTTAAAAGTACTATTAAAAGAAAACGAAAGAAAACCAACAACTATATATAACTCTTGTTTTTTTCTAAAAAATATTATAGATCTGATCCCTATCATCCTGTTTTCAACTGCCAGCGAAATATTGTACGTTACACAACAACGAGGTGGCCACTTTGGAGAATTTCAAATTTTCTCATGAGAAGCATTATGTTGATGTTAAATGCAATGTACTTTTTAGGTAAAATATACAGAACAAAACAAAATATAAAATGTTGCATAAAATGTACCAAGTGTTAAAGATGCATTATGCTTTATATGCAAGTATTGAACCTTTTGTCGTCCTTTTTTTTTACTAGGTTATGTGGTACCTTGGTGTAGTCCGTTGAGTATTCAAGCACTAATTTACAAAAAGCCGTTTTTTTCAGAATTGGAACTGTCACAAGTTAATGGTAAATAATTGCACTTGTTTGCCCTGAATATTATATGATGTTAGTAGTGAGATGCTATTTGTTCCTATGTGTACTGTATGTATTATTCTTTTACTCTTTTGTTCTTTGAGAAAACGGAATAATACATTATGCATTATATGTGATAAAAATAAAGAGACATGCTTGTAGTGGTTATGTCTGTGTTGAACTAACATGAAGCTACTATTAAATTAGGACGTTTATGCTGGATCAGGGAATAATATCACATCTGTTGTGTATATATAAATAATAGGAACGCTCTGCCCTTCTTCTGGTTCTGTGACGCATACTCTCATCTCAAGACTGATAAGTATATGGAGAAAAGTTTCTAAAGCTCGTACTCGGTTTGAGTCCCAGCCTGATACCGGTATGCTTGCATTTATTGCGTGCGTGCACTCTGATATATATGTGTATGCAACTACATGTAAATATTATATAGAGGATGATCCTATCATGTAAATTGAATTTTATGCCCTTATTTCTCGTAATTTTTTCACGTTCTTGGACTGATGCAAAGATGCTTTGTTTTAGGTTTTCTAGGTAAAGGCTGTAATCGATTTTTGAATCGCGTTTGGAATTACGGATGTCGAGGAGGTCTGCCTTCCTTTTTACTTCTTTTATTTTTCCCGTTGGGAGTTTTCGTTGTTTGTGTATCCAGTTTGGTTCTTGCAGTTACTGCCCCAGTTTGGTGAGCTTTTTATCATCATAATGCAGAATTTGTATGTATTTTGGTTTGATTGTCCGACATTGTGTAAGTGTGTGTATGTATGATCAATGGAATCAAGTACACTGTTCAGAATAAGTGTGAGAGGATTATTACATTAGAGGAGAATATTGTTTACTATTTAACGCTCTTCTAAAGTACCCTAAAGTTTTATAATATGTAAAAACGTTTAACGACGGTACAAGCCCACTTCAAACGATAAATCTGACTAAGGCATGCGTGTTGACTGTTGGCAGATCAATTTTCAAATTAATCAGTGTGTTGTTTGCGTGTGGGATTTACTTTTCAGGTGTGTTGGTGTTGCATTTCTCTTCCATATAATTTGTATAACAGCCTACGACTTTGATTGTCCTATGCCGGATCGCCCGACGCGTCTTTGTCCAATATTTTTTACAATTGCATCTCTTATAATTCAAGGAATTGTGCAATTTTTGGTGTGTGTTATGGGAGCTTTCATTATCTGTCCTTTGATTTCCGCGTGCATCATACTATGTGAGTGATTTAAACTACTAGTTATATCTACTGTAAATATACTGGCTAATCTACTTTCAATCTAATGAAATGGTACATGAACATTCAAATACATGATGGCGATATTTTTTTAGGGACTGTTTTCAACTACAGTGCGAGATTAGGCTGGGACTCACTCATGTTCTATTCGCTGATAAAACCTAAAGGAAGGCTTCCTTCGACAAATAGTTGGATAGTAAAAAGAATAATGGGACCTGGGTTGGCACCAGATTTTAAACTTCAGGTAAACTAACAACGTTTTCTAATTGACAAGTCGATTGTAATTAAATAGTAACTGTAATTTCCAACGTCATTCAAAGCTGTGAAAAGTATTTTTCTAAGTTTTCTCTATTGCATTAATGTTTTTAGATAAGCACTGAGCAAGCCTTGATAGCCTTTCAAACCCGGCTGGAGCTAGAAGAACTAAACATGTTTTATCAGAAAACTAATCAATTAATTACTCAACCGCAAACAGAATTCAAGTCTTTCTTTCAAGCGTGTTTTCAACCCTTTTCTTCAAAACTAGTAGAAACCGAAGGACGTTTTTCAGGTGAGTTATTACCGTGATAAAATCCGAATTACCAATCTGGTTATAATGCATATGTTATGTACGTTTATAGACTTTCCATACGTTTACAGTTTACATATAAACCAACAATAATCAATTTACAAAAAATGATCAAATCGTTTTTTCAGCATAAAATGTACCTTTATTTTTTAAAATTCTAGATTTGATTCGCGAAACAGTTGCAATTAGATCAACATTAGAAGATCGTGTAATGAAACGGCGTCGAGAACTAGAAACTGGGTTGAATGTTTCGACAAGATCTAGGATAAGAATGCGTAAACCTGAATTAGAAAGAACATTACTCGCAGCTTGTAAAATGGCCCAAGGTATTCAATTTAATTAATTACTATGATTATTATTTATTTTCTCAAGATGATATAGCTATCAGCCTATACAACTACAAGCTAAAAATATTGAACTTTGGTTCAAATCAAATGCCACGGATTTGTCTATCTAAAATACATAGTTTATTAATCCTAATATGGTTTATATTTTATTTCCTCAAGCTTTTTATCCAAGTCACATTTTTTCTCGGATGGCGAGTGATGATGAAATTAAAAATTTCTGGGAAAGCCGAGGATTGGATTTAGAGGACTGGATGAATTTGTGTGAGTGTGATACTTAGTTGCTTCTATACATTATACCTTTAGTTGCAACCTACGACCTTACTACTACTTTTATTATGTACTAAACATAATAACTTATTAATAAATTGGTTATTCATATAAATAAATAATTCCAGGTGTGCATTTGATGAGTGAGATCTTCTGCCAAGATTTTTTGACTCCATTGGAAGAGGCTGATGTTTGCTTCAATCTACAGGTAAAACAAAATTGTAATTTTGATTATGGAACTTTGACATTTTCTGAAGGGTGTGTATATAAATAAATGTATTGACAATTTTTTTCTTCCTACTACAATTTCAGATGACTATGAAAGGCAGTCCCATTCCAACAGAAATGTTTATCAACAGCATTGAGGATGAATTCTGGTCCGGTGATGTTCCTGTTACTATGTCTAAAGTTAAATACCAAATTCATTCGCCATATCTTGATACATCTGCTTTTAATCCAATGACTCGATCTCCTTACATGTAAGCCAATATTATATAAATTACAGATTTTTAATGCATTTTTTATATTGTTTTCCAAAATGGTTTGCCAGAAGCCTATTTATATAATGTTTTGTTTTTGAAACAGTGTGGAAGATAATATCAGTATCCACATGTCTATTCCACTACCAATACTTCATCCAGCCTACATCTCAGTAATAATTCATAACCGAGAGACAGACAATCCATTTACAATTGATAATCCAATCTGTCAAGCAATATTGAAGGCATTACAGGTTTGTAAACTGTAAAATATTTTTAAGGTTATGTGCGCATATATATCTATATTGATGGTTTTGCTCAAAAACTCAAGCTTACTTTTTAAATTTTGTTTGTTTTTTATAGGACTCCGGTCCAATGCTAAATCAAGATTGTATCAGCTTAGATATTGAGAGCTCAATTTCGTCATCTGAAGACACAGCCCGAAGCACACCAACAAGGGAAGATGTTCTTGGACTTGATTCACCTTCACCACTTTCCCTCGGTCAGTCCCTTCAGCAACACCAGCAAAATTTACACTTTATGAACCAGAGAAGTCAGAGTCAACATATTCCGATTCCTATCCCGATTTCAACAGCGTCGACAAATAATAATAACATTAGTAATAATTTTGGATTGAATTCTTCCTCTGTTACTGCGATGACAGCATCTCATTCCACCCACCACCAGCAACCGTCTTCATCTTCATCACCACCGGGAAGACAAAATGTTCCTCCAATTAATTTGAACTGTCATAGCCGGCGTCAGAGCGGCAGCAGTGGTAATCTCTTGGAGCTATCGAGCTCAAATGTGTCTGCAAATAATGTGCATACAAGTAGTAACAATAATGGACACTCTTCTAAAGCTAGTCTCGCTTCACCTGAAGAAACTGAAGAAATAAATTTAGAAGATGTTGTTATATCTAGTTATGGAACATCCGTTTAATGGTTCCAACTACTGCCCGGTTAGTTATTTTTATTATCTTATATCTATTGTTTACACAAAGTATAAGCCGGTAACATAAAGTACCGTTTTTCTGCTCTTATGAGAAATAACATAACATATATTATATGCATAGGTACGCATGTATACTACAGTAATGCAGTATAGTTTTAAGATTTATGATGAATAATTAAATCTAATATAATTTACATTTACAGTACTATTAATGTTATCTATTGCCTATGTATTTGGAGGAGTAATGAATTCATAGAATGATAAAAAATATTGATAGGTCATCAAGAGTTTACATAGTTGAACCACTTACATTTTTGTTATTTAAGCTAAAAAGATGAAGCTAAAAACTCCACGCGTATCTCCAACGAGAAACTAGAATACTGAGCTGACAATTTTTTACCTATGACCAAGTTTTTTTCAGTTTCCCAATGATCTTTTTTGTGCACAGCTACATAGCTATATGTATACCTATAAGTATGTATGGTAGTGATTTTAAAACTTTTCAGTTTGATTGTCTTTGAGATTTATGTTTGTTTCGTAACGTTTTTTTCTTTAAATATGAATTACCTTGTTGGACAGTAATGTGGGGTTTAACGTCATCTCTGTATAGGGAAATCTCCAGCCTTATTAGCGGTAATTTTATTCCGATAGAAATAGATTAATTAAAATAGGTATATAGGGGACATTCTCACTATCGATAAAACTTCTCACTGACTTTACTTTAACGCACGCAAAATCGCAATAAAAACAGATGTATACACTTAGCACCGAGATATTTTCTAGATGAGTGACATAATGCGTCGAAGGCTTATAATTTTTCCTTTTAGATTCATAGGATACATTTTCAACATCAACTTTGAACTTTTTTTTGTACACATTTTTATTTATATGTTTTAAACGATATTTGCTTGATAGTTATGTGTAAATAATATCTAACAAGTAAACGTTTTTAACCATACAATGCAAGTATTAATTAGCCTTATAGAAGTTTATTCCATAACGAATTTAATTAAGGTAATTGTAAACTAAACCGTTTGTATGAACTGCACTGTATTGTGTATTACTTGCCCAAAAAAGCAGTGGATCTGATTGATTGATTTATCTCATTACTATAACCTTGCAGTTATTTACCTTATTAATACTTATTATTAAATTACCATGAAATACGTATAGTTACGCAGGTTCAGGAATACGTGAGATTTGGACTATTGATAATTGATAATAATATGGATGTCATTCTTTGAATTTTTTTGTAAATCATTAGGTACTCATAAAACATAGTTCATTAATAATTTTTAAGAAACGTTTGACAATGCAGAAATCTATTCACATCGTAATCATTCATAACCATAATCTTATGTAATTATAAGGTTTAATAATTCGATAACGGTAATGCAATTTCGAGAGAAAAGGCTATGATTAAAGAAAAGGCATTATGGTTTTGCCTCACATTAAATAAAAACAAAGAAATTTGATATCCACTTTTGTCTACTTTTCTCACCACACCTGCAAATCTGAATTTGTATTTCTCTGTCTAGTAGGAATTCGACCATTTTGTAGATAATTGAAATTATTTCCTTTTATTGTAGGATAAAAATGAATCACTGTGTTGCCCTTTCATTTTGTGGGCTAAGAAATTATTTGTGATTGATTAAAAAGTCCCATGCTTAAAGAAAATTCCAGCTACTAACAGTTTTAAGAGAACCAAAAAATAACTATGCATAGCATAGTTGATAATATTTAAAATTTTGATGTAAGTATTTCGAACAGCACTGTGGTATTATTCTATTCTACATTACACTGTATAATATGATATAACCTTTTGACGGAAGTCTTTTAATTTTACTCAAAAAGAAACTACTATTAACTTGACATTCTCATTCTCTTTGAATGAATGTACATTGTTGTCTCACGTTGTAAGAAGTTGTAGATATTTGACTGACTGAATTTTTCAACCATAAATGATAAGTGTATTGTAAAAAGTTTGTTGTATACATTAAAGTTAATACGTTGTCTTTTCATTAAATGTATTTGATACAAACTGGTCAGGTTTTAACAGGTAAAGAAAGTGAGAGAAAGTGACTTTAATCTATTCATGTTTTTAAATGGAATTTTCTTCGTGAGCCTTGAGAAGTAATTAAAAAATGACAGAAAGGGAAAGTGGTGCTGTTACCTAATCTTGTAAAATGCAATTGTAACTAACTTTACAAAAAAAATTACGAATATAATTCCGCTTTTACTAACATCTTGAATCTTGAATTTTATCAAGTTTTTTTAAAAGTATTCACATTCACGTATTTTTTAGATAATCTAAGTCTAATTAAAGACATACACGATACACGATTATAAATGCATTATACACGTTAATCACTATTATAAAAATGATAATTGTACCTAACTAAATTATAGTTCAGCTAAAGTAAAGCATGATTACGTGAACCCTATTTATAATGCATATATTATGGTAAAAGCATAAATAATATGTATGAAGCATGATACAGCTATAAGTACAATTACAGCCACATATAAGTATCTAGGTATTTAACATTTTTAGTACTATTCCAAATGAATATATTTATCCATAGGACATTACATCATAATCTATGCTTTCATTAACTTTAATGTATATCTCGATTTAAGTAATCGTAAACGGTAGGTTATATTACATTATACATACATCTATAGACTACAATATACGCAAACTAATACATTTTGTCTTCGGTAATACTGTTTTAGTATTTGAATTTTTTAACATATAGTTTTAGCCGTGATACTTTAAAGGGACTACATCTTATTTGTAGTTATATATGTATGTATTGTGTAGACCAAAAAGTTTATATTAACGTCAGACCAAAACCAAATAATGTGTGCTTGCTTTTTATGCTTTTTTATTGTATTTTGTATTGTAAATTGTCAGACATTTTCCAAAAATTTTGAGATATTATACATACATTACAACAACTATTATTACATATTTACGTTATCTGTATGACTTTGCGTGAAATACTTTTTCTTATTCATTGACTTTAGCATGTATAAACCTGAAATTTTCACGAAACCATGGAAAGTGCTCCTATACACTTAGAACCTAAAACCTTAACTGGATAATGAATACATCATATGACACTTATGATAAGAGATGTACGATACCGTAAGAACTTTGAATACAACATTAAAACGAACCATTTAGAATATTTTTAATTGAACCTCAGTTTCACAAGACTTTAGAATGGCCAAACAAGCTAGGTAAAGATTGAATATATTAACAAGATTTTACCTACTTGTATACCTTAGTGGACATTCTAGGAGAAAGTCGGAGAAAGTATAGCAGACTAGGAAGTATTTCCCGCAGACCAGATAACCATCCGTTCATTAGCGTATTATTAAATGATACACATGCATACATTTATGTATACCTTGTCAAATAGTATTACAATAATTAACGAACAGATAATTTTATAGACAGTTTATGGGAGCAAAAGTTGTCGAGGGAAAGTATGCACACACACATGCTGCTTATTACTGGGGACATGTAAAAGATAATGTGAGGCTTTCATTACCTTTAGATATATTAACACATATATAGCTAATTATTATTGAGTAGTATACAAAGAAATATTTAGTTTCAGCAGTCAAAGTCATTATGGTTGTACTATTTACATACTGTGGGCTATGAAAAAAGGTTTCTTACTATTAATAATGTATAATGTATAAAAGTATAATTTTTAACGTAAATTATTTGAACCTCAATTTTCCCATTATGAAGTACATTGATTCATACATACATGTGTATTTATGAAAGTATGAAGTATCTACTATCCTATCAGAAGTGTTTTGGTATTATGTTTGCTGTATGTACGCTAGCATTTCTGAAAAATGTCTTTTAATTCCTACAGAGACTGGTTTCTGCACATTTTAGAAATCGGTCATGGTATATTGTGTTCGAAGTTCGAGTGTTTGTAATATGTTCGTAGTTAGTATGTATGTATACTTTTATTAATTCACAAAATAAGCCACTTTAATATACTATATTATGCTTTGTAACACTCCATTCGACATTTCTCCTCTATGTCTTGTGGCGTTGATAATTACTATAGGTGTATTAATCATTAATCACTGAGCCAGTCTCATTGTTAATCAATTTTTGTTTAGAAGTTGTTGGATTAATAGATTTAAATGGAATCTCGTTTTTATTGTTCCTTGTTTTCCCAACGTTTTGTCGATTAGTTGATTACATTTACGTGTGAATGTTTGTATTATCGAGTTGAATTTGAACTTTTACTAGGATTCGTTTTGTACTCCAAAAAGTACACATTTATTGTGATGTTGTCATGATTGGTTTTTATTTTTATTTTAAGTACCTACTGTTCTATATAGTCTAACTTTTCACATGACCGAATCGTCTGAACTGCTTATAATTTTCAAAGTATATAAGCTATTCGGCCGTTCTGCCATGGGAAAAGTTTGATTATAAAAAATAGTTAGTATGTATGTAGTATTTACAATGTACAGCAGACCTTTTCCCATTCTAAACTTACGTCAACAGTTATGTTTCCAGCCCGTCACTAAAACTATCGTAATAATTTATTCCCCATTGCTCAACGTTTGGAGTTCGTCTCAAGTCACCAAAGTTTGAATGGGAATTAACGATTAACATAAAGCTTTCATTTTCTAAAGAGTACAGACTACAGGTGTTTGTGGCCGGTAGAACTTTTATTAGTACCGGAACGAAGAGGTCCTGGTCCCATATGAAACACTTGAAGTTCAGGAAAAAAGAAAAAAGTTCTTCTCCGATTCTGGAGCGTGAAAAATTGGTACCAAATTTTTAGGGTAGTTTAAGTGATCCAAAAGGAACGATATGACGACCTGGCTGCTTAACTTTTGCCGTTTTTGTGTAAAATGAAGAGGTCTACTGCACATGTCATTCAAAAATAGTTCAATAAACATGGTCATAATAATTTGGGCATGGGAAAATCCTCATCGGTAAAGTAAAATGTGTGTGTGGTGAGTATTTTTACTTTTTGGCCTTTCAGGATTCACTTGCTCGTTACACTTGTCTGCCACTTTGAAACCTTCAAAGGGTCGGGGTTAGCCTGAGCCTTATAACTAATCCTCTCCCTCTGTCGCTCTCTCTCTCTTTGATTCCTATTCCTGCTCTTCGGTAAAAGTTGAAAGTTCCCCGCAATGTTTCACCCTGCATTATTGAAAGATTCCTAGAAAGTTTCCATGATGAGGCATAATATGCTAACTATAACATTATTTATTCATCTTTACAGCAATTAAAAACAGGATTAATAGATATCTGTGAGTATTAATGCATGCCCATGCTTAGAAAGGTTTTTAAAACTAACTATGGGTAAATATTTACTTTACACAGCTAAATGTACGATAAGCTGTTCACGAGTATAGAAGGCGAGTTCATCCCCTCTCGCCTAGCAGAATCCTCTAATGGACAAGAATCACAACAATGCTACAGAGGAAAAAAGTTGCCGCGAACAAGGGACGAAATTCATTGTTGACTTGTCGATTCTAATATCCAGAAGTTCAGACTTGGGTTTATATTTTAACACTCCATAGATATATTTTGTCTTTATTGTACGATTAAATGCGTGATACAGAACAGTGTATTTTTCAGTAGGATTTACAAAGGTTACAAAGACCAGGAAATGTTTGTGTATCAGGTACAATGTACATAATTGAATAGTAAACGCAGTTGTAAAATTTTGACATATGCATGGATTTTGTTTTTGAGGTAGAATAGAAAAAAAGTATTTGACTCAGAGTGTACTTCTATATTATTTTTACGTCTGTTTTACAGTACTTTGCACTTATTGGAGTTGTGGAAAAATGATAGAAAAATGATAGAAAAATGAAAGGCTAGAAAAGAAGATTGGCTTGCTTTAAAAATTAAATCATTGTCTATACATTCTTAATTTGAACTATTTTTTATTTATGATTGCTTGGATTTTTTTGACTGGGCTGGACTTCCCCTGAGGAAACTAACAACTTTTAACAGGGCTCTGCCAACAATAAAGAGAACGGTAGAAAGCATGGCGATGAGAATAAAAACAAGAGTGTAGACATCGAGAGAACGTCGAGTAAACCAAGACTGGTGAATACTGAGTGGTTTCAAGTGGGAAGTATCATCTGTTCGCAAAACGTATTCTGTCCACCTATTCAAAATTTTATGGGTTAAGATTAAATGACATTTACCATTGACATTGTATAATGACAACGATCGAATCAAACTAGAACCAAACACAAATTCTAATAAATCTTTCTCTTACCAGACAGCCGTATCTAAAGCTGACATTGGTCGATCATTACAAGCCTTAGCCAATTTCTTTGCTCTGTCTCGGAAACTGTGGAAAACAGACAAATAGTTCAATTAATGTCTGTTAAAGTAAGTGTTAAATGTAAGATGTTAGATGGCTGAGCTGGATTATGCTCGTACCTTGGCTCTTCCACAAGTCGAGTAATGGCATCAGTAAATTGAGCTGAAGTGAGTTCAATGAATTCTAATTCAATTCCATTTCCTGCAGATCGCATCCTCTTGGCAGTCAAGTCCTGATCTCCGTTTACAGGCTAATTATGAAAAATTTATCAACAATAATTATTCGGGTTTTAATTTCTGCAAAAATTACTAATTTGTAATTGGTCTGGCATCCAAAATCAAAAACACTTACAAAGATGATTAGAGGAACGCCGTTTGAAATGGCTTGCTGCATACTGATTTGACCCCCTTGCATCACATATCCTCGGATCTTAGGATGAGCCAACACGTCCTGTTGCGGGAACCACTTGTGGAAAAAAACGTTTGCTGGAGCATCCTTGGGCAAGTCTCCTTCCCACTTCCACAGGAATTGAAGGTGCTTCAAATTTCGGATGGTATCAAAGAAAATGTTGAGAACTGCGGGTGGAATGGTTGAAATTTTGATGGCACTTCCAAAACTAATGTAGATGAAGCCATCCTTCCCTTGTTGAATAAACTTTTCCATATCGGCGGGAAGAGTTCCATTGGACTTTTCCAAGTGCATACCCCCGACTGGAATGACCATGGGTGGATAAGAGCGGGCATAGTGGTCCGAATAATGTTGATTAAGGAAGACAATGTCCGTCTGTTTAATTACGTCCAAAAGTGGGGGCATTCCGGTTACTCTCTCCCCCAAAGTGTCCCGAATTAGTTGGTCAAGGCGAGGCAAGTGGTAAGTTTGATACAGCCAATACCAATAGATTGGGGAATAAGTGTTGAAAGCCCTGAGGAAAACAAACGTTGCATTAAGAAATTGTGTTTACAAATTCTTGATAATATGTGCAGTTTTTAGCATTGATAAAATTCTAACCTCTCCCAAATTGACATTTCCCCGTTGTAATTGTTTTCCATGGTGGGTACCCAAGAGGACTCGCTAGAAAATCCAAAGGTGTCCGCATCCCAAGGCATGATCGTACTGATGGGGTCAAACAAGATTTTCTTGGCCTTAAAGGCTTCAGCTAGACCAAAGGCAACTTCATTTGCTACTCCGTCAATGACGACTAGATCAAACTTTTGCTTGTCCACCCAGGGCAAAAGTTCCGGGCTCGTAAAAATGATCTGACTCATGATCAAGCTCACGTCGCAGAGAACGGTTCCCTTTAATATCTCATTGGCCCACTTTTCATTTAGTCGTGATTTTAATCCCTCTACTCCAAATTGGTCCAAGAATGGTTTGTTGAATTCAATGAGAGCTTGAGGACTAAAGTCTACGATGCTCGGATGTTTGTTTGGACTCTACAAAGCGTACGCAAGAAAAATAATATTTATTTTACTTCATTTTTAATTTTGTCTGTGCCATTTTTGTCATATTATTACATTTAAGTATATTTGAGACTTACCTTTAATGGTGTGAACATGGTGACTTTGTGGCCGCGCTCGGCAAGCTTATTAGCTAGTGGCTGAACAGCCACTCTGTGACTGTGACTGGAAATCCCGCCGATGAAAAATAAAATATTGGCACCATCACATCCACTAATTAGAACAAGAGCGAGACTCACAACCACTAAGCTGTACATTTTACTCACGGGATAAAGGCTCCCCATGATTTTTACACAGGAAGTTTCAACTTAATAACTAAAATATCACAATCTAGTTAAAATTACAAAAAGGATAATGCAAAGACGAAGAAAAGGAAGAAGTCTCTTTAGGAGCTCCCACCTTCCAGCATGTCCAGCGTCCGTTTAAACTCTAGTTTATTCTTACACTTTTGTCATTTCGCCAATTGTTCTTGATTCTGGACAGTGGCCGTCATTCATGTATGTATGTATGTGTGTGTGTGTGTGTGTGCACCACGATACACTATGATAAATTAGCAATGGTAATGCATAAAATTGTGCCTTAGAATGAGGCTATTAACATGTAAACACGTGGCCTTGGCCACATAAACGTCTCTCTCTCACACTCTCTATATGTACTACAGCGTGTGGTCGTCTCTCTAGTTTTCTTGCGCTTTTTACGCCAACTTTTCGTTTTGCGAACGAGCTTAGAATTGTGAATTGCGAAAAGGTAAAGCCTGACTTGTGCCTATTACATTTATCGTATATTATATCACAGAAAAGCCTGAGAAAAATGAATAGACCTTAGATAAATAAATAAAAATTGTTAACAATGTTGGGAGTTGGAAAGATGTAAGTAATAGGATAAAAATTGTACACTTTTTCCAGAGAATCTGCCTCCTCACACTGAAATGCAATTTGTCTTGTCTCACATTCTTACATAATATTGGATAGGGAACGTATCAAAAAATTAAAACCTGTGTATAATGCACTAGGTTAAATCTTGTCACGTTTGATTTTATTCAACTTGTACTCGTGTAGTATATAATATTATGTGTATTTTATTCGCCGGTTTCATATCCTCCAAATATTTCATTTCTTTTTACACACACACACACACATGATATATAGCAAATGTGAAATGCTGACAAAAAATGGCATTGCCATAAATGAAAAAGCCAGAGCAAAAGAAAAAATTCAATTTTTACATTCAACATTTAATGCATGGCATCATCATCATCATCATTATTATCACTTCATTTTGCTATAGGTTTTGGTTTGTTTGTATTCCGCGAGAGATAATTCCATCAACTTTAGACATTATCATGGTCAACTCTATGTGTTTGTATTATTTCATACGTACATATGGGATTTTAAAGTGTTTAATTTGAGCTAAGAAAAAACTTGTGTTTATGTTCATATTCATGTTGATGAGCACGAGAGGACAAAAAGTTTAAACTGTACATAAATAATAAATACTGCCTATAGTGAAGTGCTTGTTTACTATTCTACTATAATACGGCCACTGTACACTGTACATGCATCCATCAGTGTTGCACAGTGAAAAATTTTTCTATAGGTAATGCATATGGTTTGCTTCAAATACATAGTTTTGCATGTGTCCAACTCCAAGGGCAGCCGGCTACAAGCGTTTTTCTTGTACAAATGTGCAGATAATACAATAATATACATAATATGTAAACTATACGGATGGATTATGGAAGTTATAGTTTTTTGTCCAGAGAGTTTGTATGAATGATGAATGATAATAGACCTGTAATGTAAAAATTATTGGTAAAATATGCCTTGTCACTAGACATTAGAGACACATTTTGTATTCCGTCAGCAATCAGCTTTGGCATATGACATAATTTTTCTTTGTACGTTCGCATACAAATTCATGATTTAAAATTTTAAATGTAAAAAAAGTTTATTAAAAGCTTATGTAACTGATTGATGATCTTGAAGTTAGCCGCTGCCACTTTTTTAGGAAAATGTAGGATTTTATCCCAATATTAGATCATACGTTATAACATTGTCTTGAGATACCTGGCTCGACTAGTCTTATCAATTTCAGGGCAATACTGAGAACGTCAAAAACTGTCTACCTGTTAAATAGTTCAACTCCTGTTTCATGCTAAATGTGTGTGCTAATTTTCATAATTCGGTTTTAGTGCTGCATTTGAATGTGTAACTCAAATATGACCATTCATGATCTTCTTGTTTACGTAATTACTTTAGTTTGCTTACGTTTTTTTAACTAAAATGATTTAACTGCAATTTTGTCCACGAGCACTGAACACTGAACCAAGTAAATTTTAGGCCTTTCGTAATAGTGCAATGTACAAAACATACAGCATAATGTTTATCTACAAGTTACAAGTGCTCTTGCGTACTTAAGTGGGCCAGCAATAAAACAAACATAATGATTTTAGATTAATAATGCTATTAAAGGGTATCGAGTTTATTGTACAAACAAACACTATCGGCCTCCACACTTGTCAATTTGACGGCACGTTCTTGCAAACTTTATTTTCTACGATGGAATACCAAACTATAGGATTTGATTAGGTCCACAATCCATACTATGGAACATAATAAGATAAATCACAGTTCACATGAGAGTCCATGCCAATTGCCCATTTAAAAGTCATATTTTTCGTGTTTTGATAGGTGATAAAATTTAGTATTGAAATGCATGCTTTTATATGATCAGTTTTGATAATTTTCTAACTCTCAGTTCCAGTATTTATGATGCATACAATGAACCAATGAACTGATGATGCATTTTGACGTAAAGTTTTTTACTCTAAACTGAAAATGACTGAAGAAAACATTCGAACACATCGTCATTCATACTGAATGTGGGATAATGTGGGAAACATAAAGATGTCTTGAAAGTAAACTAAATGCATTTATACATGATTATAATGTGCACAATACTCGAAATCGAAGTTGCATGTAACTATATAAATATGTCTGTAAGAATATAACGCTGCACTGCGGCAGCACGAAATACTTTTGTACCTATTTAACAACCTTTTCTTCAAATTAAAAAGCTTCTGTGTGTAAATGTTTTGTTTCTATTCCATTAGAGGATTCTGCTGGATAGATAATTTTTAGTTAGCCTGTTTTCAAGCTGATTACAATTTTCTAATACATGCGAGTAGGGTGTAAGGTTACACACACAGTCCAGTTCGCTATTCAGCAGCATTCCGAGAATCTTTCCTGTGTTGTTAGGAAACATTGTTGGCAACATTTCCACAATGCATAGTTACGATTCTGCAAATTATGAATAATTTTTATAATAGCGACCTTCCTGGTTACATATATACATAGTTATACAGAAGAAATATCACATGTAAGTATACGGCTCTTTGAAATTATATTGAGCACATTTGTTGCTCATTTTTATAACATTTTATTCTCTTTTTATAATAGATTTGTTTTTTAGTTTATTGTACTAAAATTCCTCAATGTGAGAGAGTTTGAATTGATGTAAATAGAAATTGGTTTTAAACGTATTAAAATTCACACTACTGATTTAAAATTTAAATGCAAGCAGTTGCAACTAAACAATTTATAAGTAAGAATACTTCACTTTCACTCGATTCATTGTTACTACCAGTTAAAATAATAAAGTTGTGACTATAGTTTCTAGAATACGCTCCTATGTATATTTACACATGACAAGAATAAAAAATAAAGAACTCACTCGAGATAGTCAAATATAAAATTAAAAATTACACATACATAGGACTGAGCTTCATCAAGAACTTAATAAATTAATGGTATAAAAAGCAAAAATAAATAACCTAGTATTTTAAATATGATGTTATGCGCTTGCGAGATCTAAAGCTCCTTATCTTTGACAGTCTCAACTACAATCTTGATGTTATGTTTTGGTTTCTGAGAAAGCTTCTTGAATACGAATTTCACGGAATAGTACAAGGCCAGTGCCGATATAAAAACGAAGTAACTGAGCAAAGAAAAGATAATCGCCCAGACATCCAGTAGTCTCGTATGCAACCAGGACTTATTTATGCTCAGTGGCTTCAAAAGTGACATGTCGCCAGTTCGAAGAACATATTCAGTCCACCTGTAATGAAAAACAAAATCGGTAGAATAGTTTTTACGATTGATAAAGTACTTCAGTGTGTAATGATTTGAGACATTAAAATAAGCACAACATTCGGACATTATGTATTATGTATTTATGTATGTTCATACCAAGCTG
>JAQIVE010000538.1:0-35595 GCA_034698285.1 Sminthurinus bimaculatus
AAGCTAGGTGGCAACGTGCTGCACCTGCTGAGATAGGATTGCTGGCTCGGTAAAACGGGGGTGCAACGCGTTGCCAATAACTTATTTTTACGTGTTTTATTTGCTTTTACGGGTATGATGGAATGGCAAAGTTCTGCAACACTGTAACATATTGCAAACCAAAATGTCAATGTCAATCAACTTATTCGAGTTTAGGTGTCTTTGTGGCAGCTGTCATGTTCAAAGGCTTCTGGTTGCGGAGTTGGCTTTCAGGTACATACACGTAAATTTGTAAATGGTAGAAAAACTGCTTGATTTATGTTACATCTTGCCACCACTTGCATTCTTATATAGGGTAAATGTGGGCTGCATACACATGGTTAGATATATAAATGAATCCCACGATTTTTAATTATGGAATGGGCTTTTCGTACAAGAAAAGAGAGAGGGGGGTAAATAAAATCTTACTTTCAGTTCGTAAAATTTTATTTACCTGGGTGTTGGTGGGACCCTCGACCATAATTTAAAAATGTAATGGCGTGTTTTCTTTGGTAGCAAGTTGGGGTTGCAGAACGTATTTCAGATGGCGTTTGTATTTTTCTACATTGACCATGCTTTAGAGCTCACTTGGAAATTTTTTCATATTCCGTCTTTATTGTAATTTTTGGAGCCCTGTATTGTAATTTTTGGAGCCCTTTATTGTAATTTTTGGAGCCCTTTAATGTACTTTTTTGAGCCCTTTATTGTAATTTTTGGAGCTCTTTAATTTAATTTTTGGAGCCCTTTATTGTAATTTTTGGAGCTCTTTAATTTAATTTTTGGAGCCCGTTATTGTAATTTTTGGAGCTCTTTAATTTAATTTTTGGAGCCCTTTATTGTAATTTTTGGAGCCTTGTATTGTAAATTTTTGAACCCTTCATTGTAATTTTTGGAGCCCATCATTGAAAATATAAAAAAATCATTTGCATTTGAGAACCGTTGCCTGGGGATTTATGACAACGACGTTGAACTATGAATTGCTAAATCAATACGACTTCCAAACCATTTTCCTAGAGCCTTTGCGCTATTAGCCAGCTGTGTCGGCTAAACGCCAACAAGGTCAAATCTAATTGATCGAAATTAAAATATAAAGGGTGGTCGTAGAGACTTCAAATCACCGGAGGAGCTTCATTTGGTACTCCTGTACTCACAAATGCCAAAATCTCAAATTCGAAAAAAAAATTTTGTTGGCCATACCTGTCGCATCTTCCTCATATAATATAATACAATAGCTGATAATACCATATCGTTAGTTATCTTGAATTGTCTCAAGCGCAAGTTTAAATATCTACACGGCATACATAAAGCTGTAATCTTTTGTGCATAAATTCTAGCTTCTATATAAGTATCTCATCGCAACTCATCTCACGAGATCATCTGAATCAGAGGCAGCAGCAGCAGCCGGAGAGAAAGATTCAGCCATGCCATGCCATATAGCATAAAGCATATAACTGGGAGTATCGGCTATAGCGCAAAAACATTTTTCCATGCTCCACCGAATCACGGAGGAACCGACGAAGACGTGAAATTCCATGGCATAATCGTCATCCTCATCTATTTCTCTACATTACATTTACAAACAGAGAGTACAGCCTTAGACTGTATATTTCTGTGCATTTGAATTTGTATTCAGCCTGGTCTCTTTGTCATTATTTGAACCATATAATTACACATGCCTCATGGTCTCTGATTCACCAGTATAAATATGTATAGTAGAGCTATAATATTGTCTTGTATTAGGGAGGCTCGACATTTACTGAATTGAAGAATTCATATTGATTTTCACAACTTGATATTTTTATTTTCAAAAAGCGAGTCAGTTTTTAACGTAAAACTTTTGTTACTTGACAAATTTTCAGAAGAAAAGCCTCAAAAAATCAATATACAAAAAGCAATTATTTTATTTGAGACGGCCAAACTCTCTAATAAATCGAGGATTATTTAATCCTCTTTCACTTTCCACGGACTATTTGTTATGTAATATGACGGGATGAATAGTATAGTCACGGAGTTGGGGTTTCTGATTCCTGATGCCTAGCAAGTTCTCCCAGGGGCCTGAGCACGAGACAGCAGTCAGGTGGATAGAAATTCTGATATAGAGAGTCCTTTGGGTGTTATTCCTTGAGTAGGGAGCATGCAGACAGTGCATATCAAATACAGATAAATATTAATCTATTTGCCGTTTCCACCTCTGTTCAAACTTTGGGCTCAAATTTAGAATCAAATTTAACAACAGTTAGATTTATCGCACAAGTACAGCATACAGAAAGGGCTCGATCCACCTAGGACGATAAGGATATAAGCAAAGTAAGACGGAAGATGGATCCTTACCGGATACAAGGATTTTACCGCGCATGATATTCATTTTCCTGTATTTTCATACTCACCAATTGATATGTTGTAAACATGAATAATATCAACAAAGAATCAAGAAAATAAGAAGTATCAACTATGAGTTTCTGCTATTATGACTACGTTTCTTGTTGTTTATTGACTTTTCGTGCAATTCGAAGGCATTTACAACAGAATTTTGTTCCACATTGTCTCGAGGTAAAATGCAAAATATTATGATCACTATGATTACACCACCCGGTCTAATTAGTAGTATAGTCATCCATCCATGAAAAAATTCCCAGCCCACATTTCCCACATAGACTGCGATGAAACGAGCGTATGAAACAAAGCAATAATTGACACACAAAGCGGGGAGAGTCATTCATGCAAAGGAACACTTACAAAAGCAAAAGTAAAAACCATGCTCAACTGAGCAGAGCAAACCTCGGGATGAAAAATTTGGAGCAATGGAACATTTTTTTGTATAGACTTTGAAACTTTACATTTATGCTTGTACCTACAAAATACGTAGCATTGCAAAATCGACATATGTGAATTTAAAGCTTTTCTCACGTGAACATCCAAAAGGCTCGTCAGATCCCGGCCCTTCGTCTCCACAGTCATTGACTCCTGTAGGGAGGGGAGAAAGTGATTCGTCATTAACTTCCTTTTATTTCACACCGTGATAAAAAAACATCTTCAAAAATATCTTTTTTTTATTCTTTTTATACAAAAAAAAAATAAATCAAAACACAAAATAAAATGTTTTGATTTGATTTGAGCTACAAGCTACAATCCACAGTGGAATATACACATAGATATAGATAGATATTAGAAAGTTGCCTTCAGCTTCAATATTTTTTGTACGACGTGTATCGATATTTTTTTATTTTATGTATAAAAATGGGCGGAAATTAAAACTATACGATACAAAATAAATGGAAATCAAACATACCATCGCAAAATTTATCACTGGCAATACATTTCCCCCGCTTACAACTGAACTCTGATATTCGACAGACGCTCCGAGACCCACGCTGCTTCGTACCTGCAAAGAATTCAAAGAAAAATATATATTATAGGATATAAATTAGAACAAGGTCTATTCACGACTTAAGTTGCTCACCATTACTCACACACATGTACAATGTACAAAGTATCTCAGTGTGTGTGTGCTACACGTATAGGAATACGTTTACACAGTTCGATACATAAACGAAAGTGAGAGGAAATCGACGAACGCAAAAACAGGGAATGCAGAGCCCAACGGGGAGGCTTTTCCTTACTTTCTCCACAGGAATAAAAATTCTTAACTGTATTTTTCTAGTTTTTTCACAACATGCTTTTTGTATACACATAAAACCTATGACTTTCAACATCAACCCTTATTTTTTCGTATCTTTTTGAGGAGACTGCAATGTCATAAACAAGAATCGAGCACATTTGCATCGAATTTTTGTATATACATACACACACACAACTTCATTTACTTTCCCCCTGTGATTTATTTTTTCAAGCTGAAAACTAACCCTTTACATACTCAAATACTGTAAAACCTGGTTTCAATCTATTGCTGCTTTAGCGTTGTTTTTCGCTTTGACAAAAAAATCTAGAAATTTACAACTCTGAAAGTGAAAGTACAATTGTGCACAAAAGTTACGCAAGTAAACAAGTTCAGAGTTCAAAACAAGGCCATTCTATCACAGATTTACCGGTCTATTTACGATGTACAAAAACATGTGTACATGTGTTGGTGTGTGTTGATCTTTCTTTAATTCCCAGTTTAATTTTCGGCATTTTGAAAATTTATTTCACAGTCCTTCATTCTTTATCCAGTATCCCGTATTATCATCATTCACAACCATGCAAAACATCAATGAACTCCTACTTTCCCTTTCATCCCAAGTGTCACTGACATTGCTTCTCTTTTCTCTCTCGACTCTCTGATGTACAATATCTGGCCAGATTCAGACCGTACTCATGGTCACACAAATGCACATAATGTGTATGTAGTATGTATAGTGTATAAATACATATTTCGACATACATACATACATGTATATGTAAAATGTAGAGTTATGTCCCTATTTTGTGCATGACCATATTTACCATTTAGGTACAATAGAGAATGGAGGCAACTCAAACTCAATTGGGCTCTAACTCCATCCACCATCCACTATCCACACAGAACATTTTATAGCTTGTCGAAATGTTCCGGAACTCATAAAGGCCACATAAATCCCAATGATTCTCCTCACGATATCACATTTGAAAAGTTTCCAGAGCCCCTATACAGACGTTGTACATTGTACATACACAAAGTACAAAATACAAAATAGACCAACCAAACGTTTTGTAAAGCTATGCTGTGGTATGTTATGGTTTTGGATTGTCCAATGTGTACAGTGTACATACATACTTATGTTGTACTGCATACAATGAACTTGAACAGTGAACAGTCCTTCTTTCCTGCTACTACTGTATGTGTAATGTGTACGTCTGTAGTACATCCATATGATATGATGAAAAGGTGGAGGAAACCATCCAAGTCGAATTCGACCTCCATTTCTCTGCTCTACACTTTCAATTCTCCAAGTCTGCCTCTGCTCCTTCAACTCTCCATGTCCATGTCCATTGTGTTTTGTATCGCTTGGTATTTTATTGTATTGTGTGCAATTGGAATTGGATATTGGCTTCGGGTCGTTAATGCCCAACTCAAATATGAGGATATGTATAGATAGACCTACGTAACGTATGTACATAAGTATATACTGTTCAGTGTTCAGTGTATTGTACACTGTACACATACATTATCCATAGACATGGTTACTCATTTATTGCAAATGACAATGGCCTGATGGCAGGACTCCCATTTATTTAAAAAGCTTGTACAATTGTACAAAATATAATACAAATACGATACGATACAATACAATATACAATGTACAGAAAAGGACGTTGATCTCCGTTCATGGCTCCATCCACCATCCGCAGTTGCTTGCACATTATTTCACTTTTTGTCTCTTCCTACCGCGTCGCAAAATAACCAATGAAATTGCAAATAGGCCAGTGGAGCCACTTTTTAAAAATTCAGAGTGCATTTAACTCTAATGCTCGTCTGTATGTATATCATGCATAGTATTCTGTATCCTACAAACCACAAAATTGTGCTATATTATGTAACTGTGCCAATGGAGTTGTATAAATGATATACATGTGTTCAATTTTACCATTCCAAATTTTATCCAATGACTTGAACTTTGGCTTGACATTCACGATTCAACATTTGCCGAGTACATAACGTATAGATACGTACATACAGTTCATACGGTATACTGTACTGTGTACCTCTTCCTTCTATTTAAGACGAGGCGGAGAGACGGCGGAGAGTCCGTCTTGAATCTCAACTCAAACGACCACAAAGACAATAATAAGGACGATAATGGAAATGATAATGACAGTTCACGACATTAGATTTTCCCTGCCATTTACCAAACTTTCCGAGGAGGCGGAAGATGTGGTTTCCCGGTAACTTTTCCCATGCATTTATTCTAACGGGTCGTACTGAGAGTGATGAGTGGGTGAGAATCGAGAAGGTTGAGAGTCCACATGAAATTACATGGACATGGAAATTGTCAACTATTCAACTTTATTGTTAAAAGCCATAATATAACACACGTACCCTTGCACTTATACGGTGTGTGTGTGTGTGTGTGTTTACAAACAAATGGCGATCGATTAACAAGCAAAAGGTGAAAACAAATCTTTATATTACGGAGCTTTGGAATTTTGAATAAAGAATTAATGTTGATTTTTTTAAATCGATTTGTTTTCTTGACTTACTGATGTGCTCATTTTTTTAAACATTACCTGTCCAAAGTGGATGCCAAACCTCGTGACTAAACACAATATACATGGTATGGTGGACAAAATATTTGAAAAGGCAAAAGCGGGAGAGGGAACACTCGGAAGTGTTTCCAAATCGAAATGAGTTGATTAGATTCGACCATTAAACTGACTCAAATGTTATGCTTGTACACTATCCCAAAATACTGAACAATAAGTTCTGATGTCACCTCCACAAATTCAAGTTAAGTGAGATGAAGTGCCAGTGTTTAGTAGCAAACGGAAAGCGTTTTTCTGCCTGTCGCTTTCTCTCCCGCTCTCTCCTCACCATGCGTGAATTTGACTCGCTCCCCATCAAAACAGAGAACATTAGAGACGCGAACACGGCGTGTGAATATCAATGAGAGAAATTACCGCTGCCAAAATGAAAACTACATGCAACACAATATTACAAATACAAACACACATGCACGCATACATAGTTACGTACACATGAGCAACTTTGACTTGGCTTTTCTGTGCTTTGCATGAGATTCAAATTGAAAATGGACATGTTCATTTGGCTTTCCTTCCCCTTTCAATCGGCACGGGAGAAGAAAATACACACCGTCTACATGTGTATATTGTCTTGACTTTTAATTGCACCATTTTATACTCACCAGGTCCAGAGTCAAATACGCAGCGTGCATTCATATGAACAAATTTCTATGTATTAAATATATGTATAATGTACAGGGAATCCAGTATGTACACATGAAATATAGCTCTTGATTGTTTCCCTCCCCTTCGTAGACTCTCATACATACATACATCCTTACATAAAATTCCAGGCTTGTTGTTTTCCTTGTTTTGTTGTTGTTTGATTAGCATTTAGTATTTGTCTAGGAGCATACACACACACGCACACATACATACACACACTTGTACTTTGTACTTGTACTCTCACGTGGGCAGATGGTGATGGAATCAGAGGAGGAGTTGCAAGCCATGGGCATTAACATCAACGGAGAGTGAGAGACATGTGGAAAGAAGGCAGGCGGGCAACATGTGTGTTGATTGCCCATTTGTCATTTAGACACACAACACTGCCTGCGTGTTTCCAGCTTTCCCTCACTTTCACTTTCCCTTTCACTCCCTCTAAATTACAATGCAATGCAATTCTGATGCGTGCACAGGCTAAATACCCAACTAAGCACGAAGCACTGTACGCAGAGAAAAGCTTGTATACAATATTGTACCACGTATTTGATTTGTGCAAAGTATGTGTGTTTTTCTTTATGAAACAGATGTTATTAACGATTTACGATGTTTTATATTACAGGAATTTCTCAACTTACAATGAACAAGAAATTACGAGGATTAACCAGGACCTACATTACGAATTTATGACCCTATTTTATACTAAATGTTATGTATATTATTCATACGAGTATTTTTATTTAAGAGTTATGGTTATTGTCGTACACCTTGTTGAATTCAAGCTCAGAATGCCTATAAATATGCGGAATCTTATTACATGACATGGACTTTAACAAAATATAGACGAAGCAAAATGATGGCTTCATCATACTCAAATTGGCAGGTTAGACATGGGCTGTTGCGAATACATTTATTCAGCATAGTAGCTTAGAGCTGGCTAAAAAATTATGAAAATCTGCACACCTCGGCTATTCAATGGACGCCTTCCTGGGACACAATTTTCCACTTGAATTTTGCCAATTTTCGCTGTAACCATCATTCAAAGTTTCCATAAAAATGTGGGCTTTGAAAGCAAGGAATACATTACAAAATCGGAATACTAATTGACAAATATGCAAATCCGAATTTATGAGGCTGATGTATGTAGTATGTACGTATTTATATGAAAATATCGAGACTCGTGGCAATTTCCATTTCAATACTTGTCGAACTATTCGACGATTGACGCCGGTGAAGTAGAAAGACCACGGGTGACAAACTTGTGATGCAAATGGGTAACCCAGCTTCAACCGAAATGTCGAATGTCGTTGACAATATCCATTCACATCATAGTATTATGACGCCCAAACACAATTTACCATCTCTCTTTAATCTTTACCTTTTACCTTTACACTGTTGGACAAATTCGAATCCGCATCCAAATCTAGAACTTCAACTCCAATTCCAACTTCAAAATCCAAATCCACCTAATAGAATCTCATTTCGTCTCGTCAAGAGCCACAATTTGGATTATACATTAGAATTAGAATGAATACACATGAAAATACCCGTGAATGATGCACTCTCATGCCAACCGCTCAAAATCCAGCAACTATGTACAATGTAGTATACCATATAGCATATACAGCTGAGGAACTACAGTAAACGAGGACAAAGCTAGCCCAGGAAATATGAATACATTAGTAAAACTAGGAACGAATCTCAAATTGGCGAGGATTTTGGATTGTGACACGTCACTGCAATCTGGAGGCCTGCTATGCTGAATATATGTATGTGTGTGTGCCTACAAAAACCGGAGAGAGAGAGAGGAATAGACGACATTAATATACACATCCAAGTTTTATGTGTGTATATATGCGTTCCTCCACATTCTATGCAAACTGACTTGAACCGTCGCCTCAGTTTGTATAGTTGGTAACCACGGCTTGAAAATGGGCATAGTTGATGGTCGTAGGTTTCAACTGTAGTTTTGGTTTGGTTCCCCGTTCACCTCCCGGTGGTTTTCCCTATTCAGCTGAATTTGGATTAGTCGGATGAGTCAGACGAGTTCTCGTTTTCGTCCTCCTTTTACTCACGTCGGCGTTTGTCTCCGAATATTTTCACGGTAGAAAATTAAGATAGAATTTATGACAAACTGATGAGAAGAGAAAGGAATTATAATTAAGGACATATCGCACCATGTAAACATTATATAATTATAAGCGCAAAACGAGACATTTATCTTGTCGACCGCGCGACTCTCTCTCTCTCATTGCTATCCTTATATGCTGTGCGTGCACCCGAGTTCTGACTGAGCCCTAAATCCTGACGAGACACACACAGAGAGAAGATGAGAGAAAGTCGCTCACTCTTCTCCCAGACTCTCTTTTTCAACGTCTATATTTTACAACTCGATTCACAGTACAAACACAGCGATAAAAAGCATCAGGGCCGAGATGGAATGACTGAGTCGGAGAGAATTTCGAATTTAGACTGAAACCTGAAACCCTAACAACTTTGTACGGGGCCGCTGTGTTTGGAAACAGCAGCAGAGCGGAGAATGATGTCAGGGGAGGAGAGCGAGAGAGGCAGAACTCGAGAAATCCCAAATAGTTGTAACTTGTACAGTTGCCGGAATTAAAGCTTCGTGGGAATTAAAGCAGAGAGAGACAATTTCCATAGTTTTCGTTTACTTCGACTACTTTACTCTTGAAACTGTTCCAGTCTCCCAAGTCCCAACTCTCCATGTGGAAACGAGTAGAATGGGCGAATCGGGCCAGGTAACATGTAGACCGAAAACAAGAGTTGAAGAGATGGAGATAAAGAGAGAGAGAGGTTTTTTACCTCAAGAAAAATGAATAAAGAAAACCTCGTTATAATGTATAATCTTTTCTAGCTATACATACACATACTATTTTGCGGGCATATTATTTGCATTAAAACTATGGCGGTACAGCAAAAGTGAAGTAGTTTATGCATTAATATTTTAAAAGCCAGTTAATATCTACCTGGAACAAAGTCTTCATAAATGCACAAAGTAACTAAAACTAACTCGTTATAGGCTTTTCAATCTCTGTACAATCTTTTCACCAAATTTTGACCCTCAAGCTGAAAACTTCAAAACTTTGTAGAGAAGTACAATCCGGAGCCAGAAAAAACTGTCCCGTTTCTTCTTTGTCTTCACCGTCTACAAGCAGCGAGAATATCAGGCATTTATTTCTGGTCAAGGTGTAAGTCACGTCATAAAGACAAAGTCAAAATGTACTTCTATTCGTAATGTGGTTTTGAGAGAAATGTAAAAATATTACTTTACAATACAAAACTTGCAGTCTAATCTAAATTAAAAGTATTTTTCGAGCACTACTTAAGAAATGATAAAAAACTCACTTTTACCTTGTCCGTGAGAGAATGTCATTACCACAGCAAACCTTTGCGACAATGACTTTCATCTTTTCAGAATGCAGAATACTATATAACGACTGCCCCTCTATACCACCAATAGGTGAATCCAGAGTAGACATCTCTCCACAATTGTACATATAGATTTACGGCGTGGAGGGTCTTCATTGTTTGGGATCACTAGAGCGTTCTCGTGGTATGATCACGATGGAAAATTTGTCGCGTCGTTTGTTCTGGGAATTTCAAGGAGCTTCTTTGTATAAACCATACAGCAGCTATAAAACAGAATATAATATATATTGATATTGGAAAATGGGTATGAGAGGCGGAAGATGAGTGCGCTCTGAGGACTCCTAATTATTAATTAATTTCCAGGTTCTACAAAATAAATCTGTTTCCTCGAAACTGGTAAACCAGGTGTGACTTTGTATATTGTATGTAAAAGTACAGTAATATAGAGTACCACTCCTGCACTCTGTAGCAGAACAAACGCCAATAGCGGGAGTAGAAAACAGGAGTCCAATTTATTAGTGCGAATCAAATTTACCAACACGACTTTTCATCAAACTCAAAGCCAAATAAACATCAAATATGTGCAATGTGCACAGTGTAAATCATAAACCTGATATTACAGCCTTGCTTATGTATTCCACTTTCACCGCATCCCTGCATACTTGAGTAAATTAGTTATGAAAAATAAATTAATCTATACATTCTCGGTCAACATCGACGAATTCCGTGCATTGTATATAATACACTGATAACTAAAGTAACCGACTATACTCTGTAAGTACGCATTATAAAATCCCCGTTTCTCTACCTAAAAGTGAATTTTCATCTTTATACTACGGAAAAGCAGTTTCTGTGCTTCAAGATAGCATTAAATGTAACGCTTGAACTTTTTTCGGAACAGAAATCATGTTAGATTTGTAGCTTTTCGGCAGAAATCCGAAAATCCCGGCCATATTCCTTCGAGATCAACCTAAAGTATGGATGCCTTTGTAGAAGGCAATAAACGTCCCAAATTTTCATGTTAATTGCGTCAGTAAAATAGAGAAAAGAGTCTCTCGAGATATAAAAGAAGGGTCCATTTTCGCGCAGTTCTCGTTTTTCCTCTGGGGATTTTTTTATCAGGTATCTTTACCCTTTGGTTTTTACAGTATACACTGTAGAACATCAGAAAAGTGAGAAGACTACTATTGTCTCCATACGTACAACATACTATACATCCTAGAACAAGAACAACACTGGGAATTATGGGAAGAAGGAGAGAAAATATCCACATCTATACAACCACACACAAACACATTCAGTCTCTAGCTACAATCCCAGTTTTCTGTGCTCCTTCCATTATGGTTATTATTCTTGTATTTTACAACATCCAATGTGTAGTTGCACAGTCAACACACAGCTGAACTCATGAAGAAACAGAAGAATCGAGCAGAACAGACGAAGGAAGGGTGAGGAAAGCAAGATAAAAAAATAACGTAAGCTGTGACGAGGAAGAAGAATGAAACGACAAAGGGTAAAATATAAAGAGAGAAGAAGAGCAGAAGAAAACCATGATATCACACGCGGATGACTAAAAATACAACTGAACCTGGAAAAAGTCTAATACAGTTGCATTATACTTTTCTTCGTACTCTGCTACTTACACAGTTTCCACCTTCTCAAGTTTCCTTTGCACAGACCACGCAATGTAAAAATAAAAATTGACAGTATATGTAATATGTATACACGAGTTTTTATGATATGATATGATTATGATATGACACAACAGTAACATACATATAAGACCCGAGTATAAGCTTCACATCACCAACATACTGAACAACATGCATATACATTTTGTTTTAAAAAGCAGGATTGGGCTTTGAGTTTCATAGCACGCTACGCTATATCGTCTTATAAACAAAGAAACTAAGCAGAAAAACTGGAAGAAAAGGAGTGGAAAATGTACATTTCGCACGTCTCTGGTAACATTTTACCAAATAAGGTGGAAAAGACCAGAAAACACATGTGCGTACGTGGTCCCATGTAAATATTACCTACAAACACCAAGTACGATTACACATACATAATACCTACTATATGTATACATAAGCATAGATACATGGGAATATTTGTGATTTTGTTTTCTTTCCCCACTTGCCTCTTTTATTTTGGACAACATTGCGTTCTCCTCTGTTTACTTCTTGTTCCTGTAAGACCTTTACCAATAAGGAAAAATACTAATAAAGATCCAAGTCCAAACAGCAATGTAGAATATTCAGTATTGCATACTACATAATTCGAAAATACTGGAAAAGTTGTTGTTTTTTAATACTTGCATACACATTGATGCATAAAGAGTAGTTTTCTGTTTCTTACAGTGTTGTATCCTATAGCATTGTATATTCCTTCTCCTATTTATATTTTTGTCGCGCTTTTGCCCTTGCTGTATTTACATGAGGTTTTTTACTTCCTATTTATGCTTCCACATTCACTTTTACAAATGAACCATCCACCACTACAATACAGTACGTATGCATTATGCATGCATGTCTTTATTTCTTTCTTTCAAGCTTATGAACATGTAAAATCTATCCTCTATTTGTACATAGAGGACAGGTCAAATGTATACTCCGGGCTAAATTTCTCTCGTTGTAGTACTATGCTTAAAGAGAGATAGACACAGACGCAATACCAATTAATTTACTGTTCTAGTACACTAAAAAGATGATGGTTTTGTGCTTCTATTTTATTTACGCTTGTGTTCATGTTCATATTGTACAAACATGTTGACATGATGGTATCGACTGTTCTATTTCTATGAGTAAAGTGCATTTGTCCATGACTATACAAACGATTCTGTCGTTAAAGCGAAGCCTCCAGAGTAATTAGATACTTGTTGTATTCACTGTAAAAAATCAGACTGAAAGTAAATTACTGGGCGTGCAGTGAAACCAAGGGAGAGTGGAGTACTAAAGTACTAATAAAAAGCTGATATTTTGAGCTGTAGTACCCTTTCATGATGTTAAAAATATTACTATTCCAGGACATTGGATTGGACTGCCTTTTCATTCTAGTATATATCATAAGTCTAGTATATATCATACTGTATACCGTATACTATGGAGAAGAGTAGACAGATTTGCCCACACTCGGTTTCTTTTGCGTCCCCATTATCTTGAGGCTGAAGCTGAAGCCCATTCAACAGAGAAAGCAAAATACTTTCTGTTTTGAGTTCCAAGTTGTTGTTAGCAGTTAGTGTACTTTAGGCACACGCGATGGGTATACTATATACTACGATACATGCAGCTACATTTCGCTCGTAGGTAATAATCGAGAGGGTGACACTTAAAAATGTGTAGGGCTCAAACATCCGGCTTGAACAGCTCGCATTAAGCCGCCGCGAATAAAAAATTGAGCATAAAATCATACAGTTTTACCAATATCTTTTTAAAACTATAATACTTGAAGAGATTTTGAAAATCATTTGAGATGAGTTTTTTTTACCCTTCTGCGCATCAAAGGAAGTAAATCAACCCTACAAAAGTTTAGTTGTCACCCGCTAGTCTCCCATTTTTGCACAATATGCATGTATGTATATCGACAGAAGAGTGAATGGAACTGGTGTTCTGGATGGTGTCTCGAGTGAGGAGAAGCGGGACTGGAGAGAGAAGCATTGCGGACATATGTCATATATACATAGGTACATAGTTGAGTCAGTTTGTGCTAGGACTACGCCAGAAATGGATTGGAATGGAAAGAAAAGGAAAATCAGTCAGGCATGAGAATCGATAGAGTGAGCAAAAAGAAGAAAAAGGAGACTGAGAATGAAGGGGAAAACTCCTCGGTTTGAAGTCCAAGAAATACAGACGAAAGTATAAACGAAAATTCCTTTTTCTCTTTCCACGTTTCTTTTGGTCTTCTATTTTCTACTATTTGGAGCTTACACTTTAATGGAATCATAAATGCATCTTTTCTCTTTCTCTAGCCCCTTTCTTCTGATTTTCTACCCATGTATATATGTATGGTATATGATGAACTCGCTCTATCTTTCGGCTGCTTGTGTGTATATGTAGGAAATGTTGGAATAGACTGTTCTTGCGGATATACACAACTATATTTTTGAAAGAAGAAAGTCTAATTCTTTTGAGGAAACTATATATTATATAACGCTAAAGTGGAACTAAAACCTCCGTGCATCCCCTAAAACAGAAATAGTTACAAAAGAGGCAATGACCAAACATCAGAGGATGAGCAAGTTGTCTCAGAATAATATTTGCATAAGCATATGCCGCTGTCGTCCTTTCTAACAGAGATATACACAATGATACATACACTCTGTAATCCGACGAAAATAGTACACACTAAAAGTGTATATATTTATATGCCAAGTCAAAACTGTACATCATAGTATACAATATACAATAATATAATGCATGCTTATAATAAAAACTATTCTATTTCTGTTCGACTTATCTACTGGAAACTATGGAGGAATGAAAGGAGGCCGTCATCCTCTCCTCAGATTTCCATTTCCGATGCTTTTCTCTCTTCGCAGCATCTCTTTGCGAAATTCAATAGTGAAGGTATAAGCTGAGCCGTACAATATGTAAGTATTTACCTATAATGCATGTATACACTCTCATCGACTGTGTACCGTGTAAGACAATTTTGTTAAAGTAACGTAGGAGTTTACAAGGAAAGCGTTTCCTATTTCTTCTAAAAAATTATAGAGAATCTAGTTCCGTTCCTAGAAAGTCACCAGCTCACCATACACATAAGACTTTCCAAACGGCAAACCATGGGTACACGTGACAGCATTATGTAGCCAACAGCCAATGTGGATTGTGAATTCCCATATTGGATTTCCATTGGAAATTTCGATTTTCACGAATCGATGTACGGTCATCTGGATGCTCCTGAAGTCCATCTCCAAAGAGTGAATAACATGTTTTTTAACAATTTATATAGTGCAATCTTCTCTTTTTGTATGCACCTTATAGAGTGTAGATCAAACAGTAAATAGCAAAAACAAGAGACTGGGAAAGATTGAGAAAGAGAGAAGAAATTCGATAAAAATACAAACAAGATGGGACAAAACGGAGGAGGCGATTACGTGTCACGACTATGGATATTGGCTCGAGCAAACTGTACATTATTACGGTAGGAAGAAGATACGCTGAAGAAAATCGAATTTAGGAATTTTAGGACGGAGCTTGCAAACCTAAAGGATCGCAAGTCAAAAAGTTGCTTTCTTCAAATTTTGGTGGTCATATAAAAACACACTCTTAACAAGAGGTTCATGGCAACATATGCCAAGTGTACAGCGGCTCTTCAAAGCATGTACGGTAACATGTTCATTGTCATTATTCTTGAAACATTAAACAAAACCATATGACGAAATGGAGGACAAATAGCCTAATTATACACGGCACATTGTGCGTTATGAATGTGAGTTCCTTACTATGGACCATGGATGACAGTAACCTAAAGTTATGAATTTTGAAGCGACTGTCAAAAAACGATCCCCTGTAATGATTATATGATAACAACAATACGTAAACTCAGATCCAGAAGTCTGACGATGAACAAAAGGGAACTTAATCATAGGGTGAATATAAAAAACCAAGAGGTTGAATATTAATGACGAAAAGCAGGAACACAACATGGGGTAATAAATAACTATAGACGAACAGTGGAACACTGATTTTACTCTTGATGTTCTTTAAATAATATTTACAGAGCATCTTTTTCCTTTCTTTCCCTCGTGTTTCTTGTGCACGTGTGTTTATACGGGATTTCATATTCGGTGCGTGGGGGAGTACGCAAAGTAATACAAGAAAAGGATCCAAGTTCCAAATGAATCAAAGTACTACACAATAGCTTCATAAATTAATTGCGACGTTCTTTTTCTTTCATTCGTTTTCTGACAAAGACAGCTGTAATAATCCGAATGTGTACAAGATAGAATCAGCATAGAATTTAAGCTTATACTACATGTGTTAGTTGTTAGTACTACAATGCTTGTTATTATTATATAACTACATAGATATGTGATGAAGCGGAGAGAGGAAAAAATAGAATAAAAGGAGGAAAAAAATGAAGAAGAAGTAAAAGGATTAAAGGATATTGTGTTATATTCTGGAGAACTAAAAGAAGATGAAAAAAGTACGAATTATTATTATTGAATGAAGAAGACGAAAAGAAAAGGCTCCGAAACTTCCGAATCAATTACAATACACTTAGACTTTGACAATCAGCTAATTTATACTCCCCCTCTCACGCTCTAATCGAGTGTACTTACATTAAGAAAATAGAACTACAAAGAAAACTGATCATCATCTTGAAGCTGTAAGAAGGATTATACTAGACAAGTATAGGAGCCGTATACTCTAGTTCCATAAAGTTACAGTGTTCCCGTGTAACAGGCATGAAAAGTAGGATAAAAAATTTATCCGCTAATCCCGTAAAGAATGAAGAAAGCGTGCCGATTAAGAAGATTCCTTTTTCATCAAATTTTCATTGTAGGAGTTTTAGGACAGCCTTGGAAACTTTTCTCCGAAAAGCTTCTTTTAGAATAACCAGGATGGTTAATTTTGTTGCTTGCTAATTGATCTTTCAAAATACGATGAAAACAGTATAGGTAACGGTAAAACAACTAATAAATACAACGATGATAATAAATTTATTTTATTTTACATGTTACACCATGATGATGAGTTTAAAAAAAGTAAAAGTCTCACCTCTGCCTTCGTTTTGACGTCCCCATGTTTGATTTTGTGGAGAATCCAAGAATCGACCGAATCCAAACGATCTCAAAATTCGAGTTCCCCAGCTTTCTACTGGTTGATCACTTTGAGTCTCATTCTCAAAATTCACTAGATTATTATTATTGCTATAAGCAAATGTGTCATTATTATTCCTATTAATGCTATTTGCCTGCGGCTGTGCGGAGAGTAGTTTAAATTTTTCAAAGTCAAACAAAGAAGGTGAGGAAGATAAAGATGACGATGAATCTTTCAATTTAAATTCTTTTCTAAACTCTGAACCAGAACCATCATTATTATTGTTGAAAATACTATGATTGTGATAACGACTTGCAGTTTTGATTTCACGGCTTTTAAAACTAAAACTAGAACTGGTTGAACTCGGTTTTGGAGGATAAACATTGTGATAGTAATTACTATTTTGATTATTATTGTAAGTACCCTTATATTTATCCTCAATGTTATTATTACTTATTTGACTGGTAGTAGCGGTGGTTGTTCTAAAATCCGAATCCACCGTCGCTTTTGTTGTTGCTGCTGTAGTTGTCAAAAATGATTTCTCTTCTTGTTGAGGTTCCGATAAAAATGATGGAGACGACGATGATACAGATTGAGCTTTTGACGAATCACCAAAAATTATGGAAAAATTATTGTTATATGAACTTGTCCTTGTTCTATTATTAGCAAGATTAAAATCAACATTATTGTTAATATTATTATGGTTATTAGGACTAGAATGATTCTTTATAGAATTGATATTAATCTTATGAACACTATTATCATGACTATCAAGTTGATTATTTTTCCATTCCCTTAGATCTTGGTTCTCGGCTTCCGTTGAGCTCTCACCACTGACAACATTGTTATTATTTTTTAAATGTAAATTATTATTAGTTATATTTAAACTGCTGGCACTAGAATTTCGTAATTCGATAGCATTATTTTTACTACTGTTAATATTAAGTACAGTATTATTAATAATATTGGTTTGATTATTTAAAAATGATGAATTTTGTTGTATTTTGACAGCCACCTCCTCTCCATCAGCATTCAAATCACTCTCACTAGCACCAATGGTAATGATAAAAAATAGTAGGGTCACAACCATAAAGGTCAAGAAGGTCACGTGATACAAACACAAGGTGGATTTCGATGAGGCTATGGCTGGGATCCCCACACCTGAAGATGACGTTGATGTTGAACTGTGACTTCCGGTCGTTAACGATGAGGTGGAACTAGAAATCTTTCCGATCGGTCTATTCGTTGACCACTTCATTCCAGACGGCAACGATGTCACAGAAAGAGAAGAAATTCTTTTTCCAGAATAAATTCTAGTTGTTCCACCTGCTCTACTTGTACTTCCATCTCCTCTTTCACGGTCCCGTTCCTGGGATGCCCGAGATGAAATTTTCATTATGAAGAATGAATTGTTTGTTTACAAAAAATCAAGAATCTTTTGTTATGATTTTACCGTAGCGCAGATTAGCATTTTGAAAACACTGATGTGCTATACTCAATGGCTCGTAGCTTGTGTATCGTAAGTTAAACGAGGATGAAGAAGAGCATCTTTTAAGTCTTTAACCCTTGGATCCAGGGTTATGTAACTGCTTGTTTTCGGAGCTGACCACTAAACTGACCAATTTGACCCCTGAGAGTGGTTAAGTCGAAACCACTAATTTCATCATCAACACTATTGCTATTTATATAATGTAAATATCCTTTTTTGTCATCTAGTAGTTTCGATGATATTATATCAGTAATTTTCTGACTATTATTTTGGTGTTGGTCCAGGTTTAGAAGGAGATCCCAACTCTGGTGATGATATTGATGATCAGGCGGCTTCTCATCCACTTTCCGCAAATTCAACATCATTTGTGGTTGCTCTCTTCAACTCTGTCCACCACATGGAAGAGAAGATATTATTATACAAGTAGCAGGATCCCTATATAATAATAATTACATGTACGGTATACTTTATTATAAGTATAAAAGCGTTTCCAGTTTCCAGTGGTTAATCCTGCGGTGAGTTTAATACTGACTACCAGTGACGGCTTCCTTTTATATTATGCAATATACTCACAATAGGATTGAATATTTCACTGTATATAACAATGACTTGACTTTGGAGTAGGTATAGTTTTCACATTTCAAAGTTTATTTTACAAAGCTCTCCAACTTTTGGTAGACACACTGTAGACTGCATAGCATGTAGACGAATGTGTGCATGTGTATATCAAAATAGAAAATGACGGAGATCGTATCATGTGTTTTATAATTATTATGTTGTATTATCTACTGTAATGCCATCAAAATGTCCCCTTGTGTGTCTCTTCCGCTTCCACCAAGAGTTTCCATCATTTAGTCAACATTAATAAAGTCTTATTAATTAATTAATAAGTTTTTACGAGCCCACTCCAACTCTCACTTGTATATATTATATGCTTACAATATCAATATAGATAGCATCGCATCACATCGTAATTATATTATGACGATTCCTCTGGGTTTGTTTTTCCTCCTGTCTTTTGTCTTTTGACTGTCTTTTAATTATCCTCAGTTGAATGCTCAATTTCTCATTCTGGCAGTTTGAGTTTCACGATCTGAAATAAACAGAAACATTATTCACAATTTTAGCATCATAATAAAGTTGACATTCATCTTTTCATCTCCATATCTTAAAACTACAAGATTCGTTTCGTCATTTGTTTTGTTTTTTTACATGGGAAGCTCGAGACTCGAGACAGAAAACGAAAATGGGTGCATAAACACGTGTATTTATGTACGTATAGGAAAATTGAAAAGGTTTAGAACTTTCCAGACGTTGCGAAAAGAAATTAAGTATCTGCATTTATGCGTAGCTTAAGTACAAGCATCCTCATTATTAAACATTCCATATTCTCTATTCACCAAAATAAGAAGTTGCTCTCTTTATTATTATAGTCATTGCAAGTGTGAATTAATAATGCAATAATTGGAAGTTTTTTTTTCTTTTCTCACACGAGTTTATTAATTATGCATTCTTCCCTTGCCTCCCTTTTTTCCTTCTTTTATACTTTCTCTCTCACTCTCGGAACCTACTTTCCCCTTCTTTACAAAATGATGGAGAATGTAGTGCGTATAATGTAAATGAATATAAAGTATAAACGCGAGTAATATTCAATTCTCGCCTCATTCATGCGTTATATAAACTATCCATGTATTTTACGTGAATGAAAACACGGAGGGAAGAAAAATGAAACCCACGAAACTCTCATAACAATTACTGATACAAATGGCTTGCACGCTTTCCGTCTGCTCTACATACATAAGTTTATATTCACATTCATAAACGCTACAAAATATTTAACGCACATCACCAAAACTATATAAAAAACAGTCACACTACAAGTAAAAACAAGAAAATGGGAAGAAACAAGGTAAGGCAATATAATGTCGTATAAATGTGTGTACTCGCAGAGAACAAAATACAAATAAGCAGTCAGGGAGTTTGGGACTACACGTTACAACAACAAAACACGTATACACCAAATGTGTACCAACAGTGTGTATCAGACAAACGACCAGTTTTTCTTTACTCAGACAAACAAATTAAAGACGAGGAAGGACACGCACCAGAACAGACAAGTTGTAAACAATTTAAACGTGGGTATAATGTTCCGCAATTTTTTTATTTTTCAAACCAAAATAACAGCAGAAAAAATGGCAAAATGAAGAAAGTTTTCTTGGTCATTTATAATCATGTCTGAAACCTGCCAAATATAGGTTACAAACAATTGAATGGCTGTGGCTGTGCCATAAATCTAATAATCATAGAGAATCATCAGCATTATAAATTATTTCTACGTCCATTTATGTATACACCGCAAACGTTTTTTTGAAAACAAAAATACATTCTTGTACTTATGATCATGAGTAAGTTTTGTACAATAATAAATGTAAGAGGTAACAATAGTAATATTTGTAGACCGCAGTCTATAATATGTATTACAATGTTAATTTTCTCCATTGTGCCATGTACTACCACTCAAAGCCGCCATTTTGGTAGTGTGAACATCTCAAAAATTAAAGTTCATGGTGAATGCAGTACAAAATACTGCCAAGTGAAAATGAAAAGGAAAAAAATGATAATGCACCGGAGACACGAGACACGGTTAGTTTTTCCTGCCTTTCCACTATTTCTCCTGTTTCTCTCGAGAAAATAGGTGTTTGTTGTATCTTACATAAAGGAGGGAAAGTAAAAAATTCAAAACTCAAACTGTATATCTGGAGCAAAATTCAAAGCGGCCATTGTTATACCTGTCGAATTACTTTTATGCATTATACATAGGCATAACGTAGGCGAGTAGAAAAGAGGACGGTAGACCGACAGTAAAGGTAAGGTAGCAGGAGGCGTTTCAGTTTCCAGCAGAGCTGCTAGAGATTTATCCAGAGTAAAAATGAAATGACTCTTCAGGTATTCATTGAGTGAGGGAATTAGAAAGTAGAACAGTATAGAAAGAGGAAAAGAAGAAGTAGGTAGATAAAACTTTAGATACATACATAGTTGTACATTGTATATTGTATAGTTCCAGCTTAGTTCTACCTAAAGCCTTTCTCATTCAGTGCTCTCTGTATATATGTAACATGTACCCTTACTTTCCTGCTTTCTCTGTCCCATTACATGGAATTTTCATACACACAGCCATGCACATAAAGGTAATATAATATTCACTATCGCCTGTGCAATAATAATAGTAAAACGACGACTCTTCCCTTCTTTAGTCTCTAGTTTATGCAACTAAGTATACACACAGATAGGTACGAAATTTCTAGAACTAGACACAAACTGTAAACTTGCTGGTTAATACACATAATAGAAGGGAAAGGCTGAGGGGAATGAATTTGCTCACTTTTTAGCTGCTTTTTGGCTTCGCTTTATTCTACCCTACTGCGATTACATAAACTACAAAAAGAGAGGAGACAGAAAGAGAGAATGAAGCAGATATTATTCTATTCTGAATCTATCTTTAAATAGCACGTTTATACAGATAGTTGTACGAATACCTGTATATGTATGCATAATATAGTTTTGTATTATTTTGTACCGTGTTGTGTCTTCTCTTCTCCCTTCTTTACTTAACTATATACCTAGAACTGAATGTTTACCTTCTATTACATTATAGATTTTGTAAAGACTCCTTTCCTCCTCTGCTCTTCTGGCTCTACGGTTCGGCGCTGTTCCGTTTAGCAAATTACCGTCGTATGCAATGAATGTATAATGAGCAAATGAGAGGTTTTAGGCTAGAATAGAGAAGAAGAAGAAGAAGAAGGATGGAAGAGAAAGAGGCCAATCTGTAGGATGGGTCCTTAAAACTTCATCTTTATACAGATACAGATACAAATACAAGTACCTTTACTATATACAATATATATTACATGCATAACGAGCTATGTAGAATGTAGATACAGTGGAGGAAAAGTCGCGCAAACCAAATCAACGAAAAGAGCCAGAGACTCAAAATAAATGTGTATTTTCCATGATAATGATATAGTTTTTTGAGATTTTGCAATAGTTTTGTATCTGGTATATATACATAGGTATTGACTTTTGCAAAGTATGGACTGTATCATCAACATAATATATTTAGACAACTTTCATTTATTCCATCATTATCCGAACGATAGTTTGCATTTGAAGTTGAAAGTATTCTCTAGAGAAAGGGAAGAGAGAAAGTCGGTCTGTGCCCTACCATGATTATGACATTATGCTACATGTAATGTAATGTATGTATTATGATGATGAAAAACAAACTGCCCCACTTGAACCGAATTTTGAGAATTCAGACTCCATCGGCCTCAATACAATATAGTAATACATGGAATGTAATATAATATGTGTACAGTGTATACAAAGAAGAGAGAAAACAAAGAAATGCATTTAACTTTTCGATTCATGCATTCCACGATGATGATGATGATGATCGTCGTAATCAAACGAATACCAGGAACGAGATTTGAATGCTAAATTGCAGAAGGCTACAATATACTCACAGAAATAATCATATTTCGTTTGTATTTTACATGTGAAAACTGCATAATAATTATGGAAGCATACATGTATGTATACATAGTTGTACTTATGTTTATGCCCAGTAAAACACAAAACTGATATGATATTAATATCTTTAATTTCCCTCGCTGCACTATGGCTGTTTGCAAAATCAATAACACAGTAGGATTGAATGTACATGGGCACTGTTGCCAATTAAAATCGAGAAAAATGAACATGGTACCTACATCAGTTTTTGTCCTATGAAAATAGAAAGCTTGAAGGCTGAAGCAGGTCGACCCATATTGACAAGTAGCCAAAAGCCGCCCAAAAAACCTTTCTTTAAACATAAAGCAAAAAATCAAAGCACTCTTGTGATTACTACTATGATTTTTAGCTTTATGTATTGTATTAAAATAAATCTGTAGATCAAGGAGAGTTTTTCCTAAAAATACTTTTTATACTGATAACTCAAACCCCATTTTACTCTCACATTAACTTAACATTTCAATTCAGTTTTTCTTCAAATTTCAGCTTTCACATTCAGATTTAGACTCTGCGGTGGTCCAATGGCAAAATATTAGAAAAACATAACGTGTATCTACTGCCAAGTTAAATTCACGGGATGAACCTATTCATTCATTTTTATGAGTAAAAATGTTTACGAAAATTGATGAAAAAATGAAAGATGTCAAGGAAAAGAAGCCATTGGAATGGAGAACGAGTATCGCTGTATGTACACTCATGTATCATAAAATACACAGATTTTTTCCTTTGCCGTCCATCTCAATCTTCGTTTTCATTTTCGTTTCCATCTTTATCATCGTCATCTCCCTTTCTTGTTCATCCACCAACAGAATGTTACAAGGGATGGTGTGTGGCATCTGCGAGCAGAATAAAAACCTGTGCAGTCAGTAATAGTAATTGCACCAAGACGTTGTAGAAAAAAGCATGGAGAACCTTGGAGAGTATATATGGATAGAAGGAAAGCAGACAGATACATATACATAGATTTCTACATATGTATAGTCGAGCAACATCTTTCATTTTACTTTATTCTCTTTAGTCTCAACGTCAGAAAAGGAAAGAATTTGGTGTAGTGCAGAGATATGGAAAGGCAATTTATTTTTTGCAGCTTTGCTTTTCATTGCACAGGGAAAAAGAAGACAGAAAGCTAGTAGTTCCTTATATTTTGTACTTTTGTACATTATAATGGGAGAAACAAAAAGTGTATTGATACAAATCTAAAGTCGATTAGTAAATAGCTCTAATGTCTAATGGTTATCCTTTTTTGTTGAATTTTAGCTTAACTATCTTCATCATACTGCACATCGTTTGAATTTATGGGCATGAAGACCTCCAGTACCTCGTCAACAAATATAGATAATATGGTACTTTTTACAGCTAGGAACGGTCAATTTTAGGCTCTACTTATGAGCTAGTTTTGGTACTTCGAGGCTGTTCGATCACCCTGATAAAGTCTCACGTGAAATAATTATAGGTACATAAGTGATTTTATTCCCTGTACATATAATATGCTATATATACTTTCTCCTGGTATGAACATAAGGAGAATGAAAGGAACTCGATTGACATTCATTACCTTCCATAAAAGCCTCAGCTTCTCCATCCTCTCCATCTTTCCCTTTTCTACCTCATAAAGCTCATAAATGTTTACAGTCTTTTGGTCCACGTTATTTGCTAGTTTTGATTGTATACACTATACACATCCTTCATTCAGTTTGATTTGTTATTCACGTTGTATTTCCAGCATCCTGCTCCGTACAAAATAATGTATTCGGCTATTTTTCTCAGCCGTCTCGCATATCCAACACAATGCCAGACTACGTCTCTGGACTCTGGACTTGCTCTTCCTCCGTTTTTGGTCCCGGACAATCATGATGGCTACGGAATACAAATACGGATACGAATTCGAATTGAAGTACAAATAACTGTACAAATACAAATAAGCGAGTGGGCCAGGCCAAGCTCATTCAAACGCCAACCAAAAACCAAGTCAAACCAAAGCAATTCTAGAGAGAGAGAGAGAAACAACCGATGGCAAATAAACTCAAATCAAACTCGACCCCAAGAAACAGCCAAGGAAACAGAAGACAGAAGAAGACTGCGGACAACAAAAGATTTTTTTCCCTCAAGGTATAGAGCTTCTTCAGACCTTTGAAAATTGTATTTTTCCAGACTAGTACATATAAGAAGAGAAAATAGGGATGGACCGGGGGAAAATATTGGTTTTTCTACCCAAATTTGAAGAACCAAATAAAATAAAATACACCGGTGTCGATCGAATATCGGATGAGAAGAAAGGATCTAGTTCATCTAGGAATTCGTTTTTACGTATGCTGTTTTCTCTTCATTTGATACTATTGAATGAAATGACTTACTGCCTGTCTCTATAAACATTGGACTTGACAATTTACTTTCACCATTTATAAACATGGTAAAACAGTAAAACTGCATGCACCATTTTTATAAAGACAGAGAGGATTTGATTTCTTGATTTCTTCATAAATTTGGGCGCAGTGTGAGCACAAAATAATCTCAAATATGTGTATTATCTTGCTGTTTTATTATATTGTCACGTTGCTTTGAGTTGTTGAGACAACTACATAGTTGTTGAAATAATGTCGTTACTAAAACTACGACTAATGTCGCTCAGTTTATGTATTTATGATGAGAAGATAAAGGAAAAGCATATGACATTTTATTTTGACTTTGTCGTACTTGTACAATATTTTCATCTGTATCCTGTGTACTTATGTATTTCTTACCACTCTATATAATATAAAGGCTGGTGAAGGAGAAGAAGCTCATAAAAAATGTGGGGAGAAACGAATCTTTTTATATATTTTTTACTTTGACTTTCCCTATTTCTTATTTCTTTTATTTTATTTTTATCCAATATGAACTCAAAGCTATGGAGGCACAAAGAAGATTGCTGCTGTCCATGCCTGTCTTCGTCTCCTTTTTACTTTATTGACTCGCAGCAGGTCCTCCAGTTATTTCTATCTTGTGCCTTCATCTTTGTCCTCTTTCCTTTGACGGGAGTGAGAGGACACACATTATTGTTTTGTTGTTCCTAGTCCACACCACATATCAAAATGTACTAAGTGTATACACATATCTATCGTACATATAAAGCATATCATATACGGGGCATAATACATATAGTAGAAACGTATAATACACAATGAAATCTAGATATATATGGACCTCACTGTCTGCCTTCTGTTTGTATATCTTTCTATTTCTATTTGTTCTGGTGCTCGGTGCTCACTCGGGCTGCTTCCGCCCTTATGGTTTCCTTTCTTGTGTAGACTTTTGTGTGTGATGCATTGGCTAGGTATATTATCTTCAAATGATTCTATGGATTGTGATCTTTCATCTGGACTTTCCTGGGACGAGAATTTTCTTGAATCTCTGCGGTCCTTCAAGCACGACTGTTTGTCTTGCTTGTCTCGAATACCCGTTGGCGTTGTTTGTTTGTTTGTTTGCCGTATACTCCGTTTTCCTTATTATTCTATTATATTAAAAATGGACTGGATTTCTTGATTTTGGCTTGATATAGGTGGCAGTGAACGTAGACAAAATTAAAGGGGAAACGGTTATATTTTCAATTTTGAACGAATCTTTGTACTGTATCTCATTATACAAAAAAAGTAGAAATACAAATTCTGTATACTAATATTTCGAGGTTATTAGATGATCGTTTATCTTTTATGGAGAAAAAATATCAGTACAGTAAAATTAAAGGCAATGGACGAGTAAACAAGGGCCTTTATGTATATATGCAATGTATTCCTGGCTTCCTTGTTATATTGCCGAGTAAGTATATCATACAGACTTAATAAATAAAACGGAGCCTGTCCCGTTGTTTCCCTCACTTTTTTTTGGGACCACATGTCACCAAGTCACCGTAATCTTCTGTAGCTTACATGCATCACTACCTTCTTTAAATGTGCATACACTGTAATTGTATAGCACGTAGCACACGGTACTGATATTTGGTACACTGTATATTGGAAATTATATGCGTAATAATTGAGACACTGAGTCCCCGGTGGGTTATTTGCTTGGATGTCTTCATTTTCTTCCTAATTCGTTCCATTCCTTGCATTATGGAAAGGGAAAACGTATACAGACAGGGATTTTATTCTATTCAATTCACCTTTCCTTTCTAATATTACACTTTTTTGGCTTACTTTGCTTTCTTTTTTTCTTCTGTGGTATACATCCGTGTATGCCGTCAGTTCATTGCGTCAATTCACCCGTCGGCAACCGACTTGCGTTATTTTTCTTTCTCTTTTTCATTGTATTATGCTGGATAGGTAGACTGTGGTTCAGTCGGAACTGTTTCGTCTGCTCAATGACACTGTAATTGTGCTTTTATTATGTTTCCATACAAGGTAGCTAACTGTATACAAGACTTATCTGAGGTTATTACAGTATGGCACATTTGGGTGCCTCGTCTTTAAATGGCTAACTTTTTTACATTTTACCGCCTTTTAACATTCTTTGTTGTTTTTTATCACGTTAAAAGCTCTAAATAAATAACGGGAAATAAATATCAAATATTGAATGATCAAATGTCACACGTTTAACATGGCATCTAAAGCATTTTTCTTCATACAGCGTTTAAGACCTTTTACAATAGAATTGCGAATCGAAACTACTGCCGAGCTAACAAGATGAAACTCTGAGCTTTCTAAACATTGTCCTAATATGCTGTACGGAAAGCAGGAAGTAAAAGAGCGAGAAAGTTGATTCCAAATACGGAAAATTATGGCCGAATACGTACACATTTGTTTTCCTTTTCCTTTGAGAAGAACAACAAACAGTCACCAATTCCGGCCTCCAGTTCCATAAGATAGTTCCGGATGGTTGGCAAATGGCTGTTGTCGTAAATTGTAAATTTTATCAAGGAAACAGGAACTAAAGCTAAAAGAAGGCGAATAAGGTAAAGACATAAACTCGGCACTGCATGACATCTTCTTGGAACAAGTTTCTCTCGCCCACTTATTGTCTGCAATCTACAGTAGAAGAAAAGACTGTGTTGGGTCTAAATAGAAATGTATTGTAGAAATGGGGAGCACACACACATACACACATACACATTATTATGTGTTATTCATTTCCTTTTCCAATTTCAATTTCCATTCTACAATATCTTCACCATCTCTATATTATGTAGTATAGTACATATACGTGTATATGTTTGTATGATGATAATAATGTGCGCCTTGCAAAGGTCACATATATAGCACCATAAATAATCCATAAATTGACCAAGAGGAAAAGGAAAAACAATAAAAACATTATTGGACGAGGAATTTACAAACATGAGATTTTTTTATTTACCGCACCGCTTTACTCTAACATATCTTTTTATTTTATCTTCATCGTTCAAAGCAAAGGAAAACTTTTCCGTTTCGAAAAAAACGCACCATAGTTTAGAATTTGAGGGAGATAAATAATATTTTTTGAAATTTATGATTTCTTATTCTTCCTCTTCATTTTCCTTAAAACTTATAGTACTGTGTTGTACATATTCCATGCGCAGTATTTATCTTCTATCTCTACAAACAAAATAAAGTCTACCGACAACCATTAAAATTTGGATTAACATTACATACAGAGATACTGGGTAAAACAATAAAAGAAGAAGATTAATCTTTATAGTGAGACAAATAATAGACAAATTATAAAAAACACTCTTGGGTCGAAAATTAAAATTTAAAAGCATCCTGAAAGCTAGATCATGTAAAACTATCTACATGTAAGAGAACAACTGTATGTATATGGTGTACAAATTAATAAAAGGGCGATAAAACACACAAATGAAAAACCACGAATATTTTCCCGTTTACATTGCAATGATTAATATTTGCAATTCAGAGAAATTGTTGGAGTCGGCGGAAGAGAGAAGACTCTTGGAAAATTTATTTATTTAATCATGTAAAATGTGTATGTGTGTGTGAGGTTTCTTCCCGGAAATGAAATGTAAATGGAGAAGTTTAACTGTGCTCATTCCGCTGCACTGCACTGCCCCTGTTTCTGTGTGCAATATATGTAATTTGATGGAAAATGTGGTGTAACAGCATGTAGCTATACATATGCAGTATGCATATGTATCCACAGTTTTTAAGTGCTAGGAGTAAAGAGTCAGGCAATCAAGATGAAAACAGAGACTCAAAGTGAAAAGCAAACCAATAAATTGCCACTTAAACGGAAACATTTTCACAAACAAATATTATGTATGTACACTATATTATAGGTGTACACAAGGCATATGTACACCACACTAAAGCATGAGGCTCATATTAAGAAGACAAGGAAAACGTAAAACGTTAAAAAGAAGAGTGTAAAAGCCGGAGCAAAAACAAATAACTTTTCCTCACTTTTAAGCCCTGAGCCCATTACATACATACATATTACAACTTGAGGTTCTCTCGCACTTTCACTTGGACCTTTATTTAGTTGGTGTGCCTATAGTTGTAACTTTGATATTTAGGTGAATTTTTCAAAAATACTTTTAAATGTGTGACTTTTTTCTGCCTATTATGCCGCTGCCCTTGTCTATGCCTTTTCCTTTGCATTCGAATACATATGTACTTGCTCTTCTCTCTTGAGTCTTGCCTGTCTGTGAGAAAAGACGGGGAAATACTTTTCCCCACCGAGTTTCCATACATTCGGCATAGCCCAAGTTTTTAGTCCAAAATGCAATATAATATAATGCAATGATATAGAACATTTTCCACTCATGGTGGAGAGTGAAGAGCGAGGAAGGACGAAAAAGAAGAGACTCGGATGTTACTCTTTCCTTAATAATAACTCGAGTAATAAAAGTCAAGAGACGCACACAGAAAAAAGTTTTTCCAACGGCATGGCTAGACCTAGTCAGTTGCAGCCACAAATACACGCATATTACAAATGCTTACATACATATCTACCAAACCATATTGCTCTCTCTCCCGTCAAGCTAACGAACCTTTTCTAATTTTTTAATGGAAACTTTCGCTGCTAATGTTTAAAGCACAAAAATGTGACTGGGACTGTAAAAAAACATATATTACGCAATATTTTACAATGCATTGGTTGAAATTAATTTTCCTACTTTTTTTAATTAAACGGAAGCTGTCCATGCATCCGGGTTCTATCATAAACTTGACGTTTACCGTTTTTTGTACTGAAAATCGATATTTTTAAAGGTAATAATGAAACATGTTAAATAAAATAATTTTCAACGTCTTTGTTTTGCTTGCAATTGAATGCAAAAGCATTTAATTGAAATGTACAATTGACACTTTGTACACAGGAATTTCCTCGTAGCTTCTGGCAAAGAACGCAACTGTCCGTCACATCAAAAACAGGATTTCCCTTTTAACATCATTTCACTATTCTCTAGTCTTTCTGGGTGCATTTATGTACAGCTACATCCTTGAAACAAAAGCCATAGAATTGGAATGCGCTTCACTGATCAGGAAAATATGAATATGCTCCATAGTCCACAGTCATTTACTTTATAGACACATAAAATGTAATATTGAACGTATGTACCCGTATATCTAGAGGAAAAGGAAAGTTGATTGTTTCTTGGAAAGTAGCTGATTGACAGAAAATTCTTGCTTGAAGTGACGTTGAAGCTTAGTGATGCATAAAACGATGAAACAAGCGATGCAAAACGTGCATAATAAAGAGCTTCAAACATCAAACACGACGCATATTAGTATGGCACTTGATTGTTATGAGAAGAGTAATATACAAAATTGCCCGAGATGGAGAAAAGGCAAAAGAAAAATCAAAAGTGCAAGTAAAGTTGACTTGAGTGAGTGCATGGATCGGAGGAAAAGTCGAAGAATTGTTCAAGACTCCCAATTAACTTTTGAATGAATTCAATATATGTACGTGTAGAGTTGCATAGCTGCTTCGCGACTTTCTGTCCTGATTTTCCATGTCCTAATCCTTGTCATGTCTTGGGCTTTTCTTCGTACGTAGATCTTAAATCTTAAAGCAATATTAGACAAAAGAACAGTTACCTATAATATAGATGCACTAAATTTTATGGTTTTATATAACGTGCTGTTCTCTTCCTAGTTATACATATGAGATTTTATCAGAGTGTTTCTTCAAGTGTAACATCAACAATAACAACCAAGAGATTTACATGATGATATGAACACCGTGACTCAAGACGTTGAAAATGTTGACTATGCTGATGATGATCAGGATACAGATATGATGTACAAATACAAGAAGACTGCTTCCACAAGATATCATAGCACTTGCCTTTGTCTCTACATGTCCAAAGTGCTCACGTTCATCTATTCGTCAGCCTACTCTTAAGTGCTTCGTTCTCTCCGTCCTTGGTCATCCTCCATATTTCATAATTGCCTTGTGTGAAACTTGAAGCGTATGTGATAAATCCAAAGTGTAAAAATGAGGCAAGTATAGCAGAGCACAAAACTCCTCAAAACTACAGCACTCAACTCCATACACACACAGACACACACCTAAATAAAACGGATATTTATGTCTTTATAAAAACAAGGAGCAAGAGCTAGATACGTACGTAGATCGTAGATATTTCCAGCTTATTATGTTTTCACCAACTTTTCCCATCCTGTCAACTCGGCATTACAGGATGACGGAAAGGAAAGAAACAACAACTATGGAGAAAACATACCAAGACGAAAACAAGAACCAGAACCATATAATATGTACAATGTACAGCAACAACAACTACACACAGGAGTTTGAGCTTGAGGCTGACGAAGACAGGGAAAAATGTGGAGAAAAAATAGTAAGAGCCATCATCATCATCAACCAGCAACCAACCAACATCATCGTCATCGTCATCATCATCGTCAACGTCATGGAACCCCCTCCCAGTTTCATATCAAAGTCATATCAAAATGTGCGTGTGGCTCAAGACTTCTTGTCAAGTGTTGGAAGAATCCCCAAGAAAAAACAGCAAAACTACAAAGAATAGTTTTTCATGTGGGGAAAAGTATAAAAGCGGAGAGGAATAAAAAAGATGTGTAAATGTGGTCGAGGTTTTATATTATATGAAAAAATCATCGTCGTCATCGTCATCATGATCATCATCATGAGCACTGAGCACCACCATCACCAGTATCACCCTTTGCTCGTCACTCTGTGATTTCACTTTGGGTCAAGAAAATAGAAGGGCAGAGACATGAAAAAGATGAAGAGAGAAGATGAAGACGCAGAGAGCACAGAGAGGAAGGAAGAAATAAGAAATGAAATGTGTGAGACAAACTTTGAGCCTCTTTCTCTGTTCCGATTTTTTTATTTTTCCTTTTCTTCTTTCCTGGAGCTATCTAGACGTAGAGTTGTTGGATTTTCTACAGCTTGACTCGTGCTTCAACTATATGTATAATGTGTATTATACTGTACGGTGTAAACTGTACACTGTACACGGCATGACCTGTGTGCGCTCTTGACGTTATGAGCTGCATTTATATTTTTTATATGAGAGAGTGCGAGATCTTTGCGAGTTTCACTTGAAGATGAAAGCTGCGAAGGAGACAGAGCAAGAACAAGGCGATGTGGAGAAAATCTGGAATTATTGTACAGGATACAGGAAAAAAGAGGCAAGAAAAAAGAGTAAGGCTGTGGAAATCTTGGGAATTTCTTCCTATGTAAAACGTATTTAGCCTCAAGCTTCAAGTTACGACCATGTGAGAGAGAGTTGAGACTAGTTCTCGAGATGAGATAAAATGAGATACCTTCTTATTTCTCATAAACCTTCAACCCACCAACATTTCTCATGCCTTCTAGTTGTAGTTCCACTCTAGTTCAACCATCTCAGCTCGACTAATGCAGTACACAGGCTGTAAACTACACACTTTGTGTGTGTATGTATAGTGTATATTGTATGTAGTGTATAATGTATAGCGGAGATTGTTTCGACTGGAAAGGAAGTAGAATAATTCCATTATTTTCCAATCCTCTCGCTTTCTGCCCTGCTCTTGTCTTGTCTCCTACTTTCTTCATTTTCCTTTCACCTCTTCCTCTTCCTGGTTCTTTCTATGTATGCTTCCAAAATCCAAAATTCCAAATAGAAATATCTCCCCATCTATCCAGCATCATCATATATAAATATCATATAACACATCAATCTCTATCTGCATAATAGACCGGCTTTGCATCATCGCTGATGATGTTGGTAGTACAGTTTTTTGTAGGGAAGTTTGGAAAAAAAATTTAAATCAAAGCAAATTTGATTTTGTAAAAATTATGATGATTTTTGCAATTCCTTTCCTTAGTTTTGAAGTACATAGATCCACTTTCTTTAGCATCATACATTTTTCCCCGGAAGTCAAAAAAAATCATTACAGTATTGATAAAACAATTAAACTGCCAAATCTCCTAAATGTTCATATGTATGGGTAGAGAAGCTTTAACGCTCCTCTTGGCACAGCCTAACCTAACGAGAGAGAGAGAGAGAGCTTCCAACTTTCTCTTTTTAAGCTGAATATATATGAATAATAACAACTCCTCCTGAGCCCGCACTCAAATTGAACATCTGAAATTAAGGCACAACATTGGATTGAATTCCACTTTGCAATGAGGTAGCAGTGGAAAGACGATGATAACTCGAGGGCATGTCATGTATATGTACCATAGACCATAGATGATATAGCACACAAAATACCGTAACACAAGACAAGGCAGCACAAACCTTATCATGGATACGCGATATATACTGGAGAAATTTCAATTCGTTGGTTCGTATTACGCTGTCAAGTACTTTTGTACAGTGCTTCGCAATCCGCTTTCAAAATCCGCTTAATATCTTCTTCATGATGTGATACGAAGATGATTTTATCCCCATATAGCTATCATTAGGGTCTCGGCTTGGCTTTAATTCTGTGTCATGGAAATTGATGTGGGGTGAAGTGGTGCTGCTATTATTATTATTATTATCCTTGCTATTATTATTTATTGATATTGAGAAAATATTGAAAGTGATTATTTAGTAGGGAGGCTTCGAAGTTTATAATAAATTAAAGTTGATACGAACGTTATGTAGTCCATTTTTGTGAGAGTTTTTTTTTACAAAATTTGAAGAAATTTTTAGACGTAAATTTTTTTAGACATTATCTTTTGAATTTTTTCTGTGTATTTAGTTTAGGTCGAAAATATTTTACTGTAGTTCACACTTAAAAGAGTAAAAAATATAAACCTACCCTAGACGTAATACAATAGACAATATTTTCCTGTTATTTTCATCCCTACCTATTTGCATACCTGTATTCGTGATATTTTGTGATGAAAAATCTAATAAAAGGGTACAAGCGTATAAAAACTAATGACACATGATGATAAACCGGGTATTACATAGATTTTTGATGTTGCCAAGCTGTTACGTTACAACTGTACATGCAGGGATACAATCCCAGTTGTTGACGTGTATAAATATAAATGTAATAAAATATGGAGAATATGGCAGGTCTGTGAGTCTGTCTCGGTAGTGACTGCTGTAGGGATTAAATTTTGAGCAAAGTGTCTGATGGAAATGGGACATGGGAGAAAAGAGAAGAGATGAGCAGACGGAGACGGAGTTGGAGTTGGAGACAGGGACCGAGATGGAGACGGAGAGACAAAAGGGGACAAGGCGGAAGTAAAACGAATATGTAGATAGATAGAAAAGATGCATGCCCATTTGTTTCCATGTTGATCGTCAGGCGTTAAGACGTTTCTTCGTCGTCTTCCGCGCCGTTTTAGCCACCTTTGTCATGATAAATCATGACAAAATGACGATGACTGGAGACGAGGGATTTTTTCTAGTTTCCCTCATATCCATATTATATTACATTATATTCCATACAAACAAATGGTACATCACGGGGATTGGAGCTGGGGAAATTGCATATAAATTTTTAAGCACAGCACGAGAGATTTTCTATTCTCTATTCTCACTTTTTTGGTCCCCTTCTGCATCTGCTTCTCGTTCTACCCGGTACAGATAACTCTGGCTTCTGCTCTAGTTCGTGTTACACCTGAAAACGGCACATGAAACGGCGAAAACGAAGGAAGAATTTTGACAAAATTCTGCGTCTCAAAACCAGACATAAAATTCTCGATTCTAGACAACCAGTCCATACGATAAGGATGAAGAATATAATTTTTTATGCAAATCACCACACACCTTCGTTGTCAATCCTCTCTCTCTCTCTCTGTCTCTTCGTCATTCGTCCTCATTCTATATCTGTACTTTCAACGTACAGACAATGTGTAGATTTTACACTGTAGATATTTTGTACATTATTTGTTGGCCGTTATTGTCTATTGTATGAAATTATGGCGGCTTGGCATTTATTGAAGACTTAGTTTTAATTTTTTTTAAATTCATCAAAAGCTAAGGTTGTTTGTTTTTAAGTTCTAAAGGCAGGCCAACGAGGAAACTTGGAAGCATTCTGGATTTTTTACAGAAAAAAACTTGATATTGTCAAATCTTCGTAATATCTCCATTATTTATTTTTAGATCGG